>PVKN010000099.1:0-20853 GCA_004027915.1 Capromys pilorides | reverse complement strand
TCGAACAAGTTTTGAGGGCTGGCCAGGTGTCTTAGTGGATTAAAGCGCCTGCTTAGGTTTGATCCCAGGTGAGCTGTGCTGGCCCCAACCTGTTGAGCTGGTGACTGAGACTGGGCGGTGCATACCTATGATCCCAATGCTTGGGAGGCTGAAAAAAGAATCAGTGCAAGTCTTACACAATTTACTCGATTTTCAAATTAGTATTTAGCAAACTAGTAATCAATGTCGCTGCACAATGCCATGGACAAATACATTACAAATGAGTTTTGGCTAAAGTCTTAAAAGAGCTCCCGAACAGAATGAAGTACATAAACCCAACTCACAGACCTGGGGCTTCAGGTGCACAAAGGCTTCTTCAAAGCTCTTCTCTACATCTGGGCTCTTTGACTCAATCAGCACCTGCAGCTTCTTCTGCCACATCAGCACGGAGTCCTTGAACAATTCAGTCCCAGTTTCTGCTACCTCAAGAGCTTCCCTAAAGAAGTCATGTTGTAGCAGCAACTCAATCTAAGAAAAGGATCGCTGGAAGATTAATTTCTGAAAGCATAGTTACTTGTGTGAATAGAGACAAATAAAGACCTCATCTGAGGCAGTCATTTCCACAGCCTTTCTATCACACCTCTTACCAGGGTGCTAAGCAGGCACAAAGGAACAACTTGAAATTTCCTCTTCCTTTCCCTGCTCCTATTCATATGGACACCAAAAAGAAAAAAGTAGCCAGGCATGGTGGCGTATACCTATGATCCCAGCACTTAGGAGGCTGAGACAGGAGGGAAGATTGTTGAAAGTTCTACACAGCCTGGGCTCCAAAGTGGCTCAAGGACAGCTTAAGCTGAGAGATCCCATCTCAAAAAGGCCAAAAAAAGAAAAGTAGACCTAAATAATTTAGACTAGAATCCAAATCCACCTGAGCATAAAAATCAAGACAAAACCAGAATTTGTAGCAGATGCACTGGCACACATAAATACAATAATCCTAGACATTTGGGAGGCTGAGGCACAAGATCACAAATTTAAGCCCTGCTTTGGCAACTCTGAGACCTAACAAAACACTGTCTCAAAGTCAAAAACAATAAAGGACTGGGGATGCAGTACAGTGTGAAGGTCCTTTTAATCCCCATTATGGGGAAGAAAAGAAATTTTTTTGGAGGGGTAACATTAAGGAAATATTATATATATTCATTCAAATAAGGCTGGACGTATTACAAACTGATACAAATTTTCTATTAAGTAGTTGACATATATAACTAGAGTTATGAAAGTGTTCATCTCTTAAATTTTGGAATTTAGGGCTGGGGAGATAGCTCAGTGGAATAAATACTTGTCTGGCAAGCACAAAATCCTGAGTTCAATCCCTGGTACTACCAAAAAAAAAAAAAAAAAAAAAAACTGGAATTTAACAACTATGGCCCAACAAATAAACGAGGAAAATCTTTCTTATTCTTTTTTTTTGAGACCTTCTATGCCATTTAGGCTGACCTTGAACTCACCATATAGCCATGTTGGCCTGAGCTCCTGATGATCCTCCTGCCTCAGCCTCCCAAGTGCTAAGATCACAGGCAAGCATCACAACAGTCAGTTAAATTAAGAAAGAAATCTTATTTATTCAAAATACTTGTTTCTTGAGGCAGGAGGATCAGTGTAAGTTCCAAGACGAGCCTGGGCTACAAAAGTAAGCTCAAGGCCAGCCTGAACTGAATAGTAAGACCCTAACTCAAAAAGACAAAAAAAAACAAAATTTGTTTCTGGGGCCAGCAAGATAGCTCAGCGGTCTAAAGAGCCTGCTTAGGCAAGTTTAGGCAGGCTCAGGGGACCAGAGTTTGATCCATAGTGGCTGGTTCAATTCCCAGCACCACATGCTGCCAGCCCAACCCTCAGGGCAGGCTGAGCAAAAAAAATTTGTTTCTGTATTGGTTTTTTTTGTTTGTTTTGTTTTTTTTAATTTTTAATTTTCAATAGGAAATAACAATATGATAGTTTCAAAACATATTAGTAGTACATTCATAATAATTGATACATTGAATTTTGTTGTCCCCATAGTTATAAAGAGCACAGTGTATACAAATGATAAATTTTCTAATCTGTATTAGTAGGAGAGAAAGAGAAAAGAAAAAAAGAAAAACAACAACAACAAAAATTTTTTCTTCTCTTTGTACAAAGAGAGAGTAGTTGTATATATAGTCTAATGTTTCATAATTGTAGTGAGATACCGGTGAAACTGGCATTGTTGGAGGTTGTTGGTATAAGCCTCTTACAGCTCATCATTCTGATCTAGCTCTGTGTTCTATGTCTCATAATTAAGTTTTTCTGTTGGGTGATCGAGGGCAAGTTAAGGCCCGACCTGTATAATTGATCATTCATCTTTTGTATCTTCCAGGGTCAGATCCCCTCAGGATTCACTTTGGAATCATGTACAGTGCTTTGTAGAGCTGTTGCCAATGTCAGCCATCGGGACGAGTCACGGCCATTGCTCAACCAGTTTGCTCTCTGTGGGAGCCTGAGAGAACGTCCTCTCTCTAGGTGACTCTCCTTAGGCACACTATTCTTCCTTTATCCCTTTCCTCTGAGGTCCCCAAATCTCCTTAAACAGAAAATTTGGGAAACCTCCGAGTTATAGGATGATACAGCACAGGTTCTCTTATGTACTGAGTCCTCACTGACCTTGTAGGGATAAGGCCAAAATATTGGCTATCCTCATAACCCTTCTTTTCTCCAATTTTTGGACAGTTAACTTACATTCTCAAACCTCCAACAGAAAAACTTCATTGCCCATTACCCACAGAGTAACAGAAGAAGCAATGTGACAAGTGCCATGAAGAAAAAGCAGCATATGCTATAGGGGTACAACACAAAAAAGCACAACAGGGTCTATGGCAATGATGAGAAAGGACACCTAGAAAGTAAGCATTTATGGGGCTGGGAGGATAGCTCAGTGGCTTATGTGCCTGCCTGGCGAGCGCAAGGTCCTGAGTTCGACCCCTGGTACAAAAAAATATAAAATAAGAAAGTGAGCATTTAAGCCAAGACTGAAAAGGACAGATACTAATCAGTGAACACAGAGTCCCTGGGAAAAGAGGCCATCCCAAGCAACATGTGCAAGAGGCCAAAGACGAGACAGCACGGACAGAAAAGAACATCCAAGCACAGCGTACCTACAAAGCGCCAACCAGAGGGCTGGAGAATGAGCCTGGAAATACATCTAGGGGCCGAGTCAAGGGTTGTCTGGGGTTTTGTGCTGTTTCACAGTACTAAGGACAGAAGCCAGAACCCTAAAACTAAGCTACATCCCTACTTTTTTTTCTTTTTTGAGATGGAGGTCTCCAAAAGTTACTTAGGTTGGGCTCAGACTTGCAACAGCCCTGCCTCAGTGGCCCAAGTAACTACATTACTGGCATGCACCACTATACTTGGCCCAGGGGCTTTGAGTAGTTCTAGTCAAAGAATAATGAAAAACTACAGATTAGCTGATGGTAATACCCCAATTTTATAAATCACCTTCTGAAAAATAACCTGGAGAATGGATGAGTGTAGAACTAGCTAGGTGTACACTAGCAGTATGCAGAGGGACTTGTTAAAAGCAAGGTCCCCAAATGATTACTTCAGTGAGTGGGCCAAGGAAGATAAGAGCTTTAAGTTCATGAGAACATTAGGAGCAGTCCCAACTGTGAACAGCCAAAGAAAGAAGATAACGGAAGGCTAACAGGACTGCCAAGGCAATACTCAGAGGACACAGCCATTTTACAGAAAGACTGACGCGCTAGCATGCAAAGCGCAAGAAGGAACAGCTGCAAGCCTACATTTTTATCAGATAGCTGCCATACAAGGGGAGAAGGGCATCACAGCACAATAGGCTGTACTATACAGTGTACAATATATAAAAGTTATGTAGAAACTGTTAATGCAAAAATAAAATAAGATAAGACATTAATTCCAATTACATAAAAAACAAAACCAAAAATCATAGAAAGAATCAGGCTGGAGCTGTAACTGTGTGGTAGAGTACTTATCTAGTACACAGCAGACCTCCAAAAGACTCTTGATTTCTCCCCCTCGTAAATGTATCTAAATATTTTAACATATCCACTAATGCATGCAATGTGCTCAACCACTTGGTAAGTAGACAAAACCAAATATATCTTTTTTTTTTTTTTGGTACTGGGGATTAAACTCATGACCTTGCACTTGCGAGGCAGGCATTTATGCTGCTGCGCTATCTCCCCAGCTACCACCATTACTATTTTAAAAACAAGTAAACAAGAAAAGTGGTGAAAGTGGTAGCACCATGCTATAATTCCTCCATATAAAGCTGAGGCAAGACAAAAATTTAAGGCCAGCCTGAACTACAAAGCAAAATCCTGGCTCAAATAAAAAGTAGGGTTAAAAGTGTAGCTCAGTGCTAGAGCATCTGCCAAGCATATACAAAGTCCTCAGCACTGTAAATAAATAAATGGATGAGCAAACAAAATAAACCCAAACTCAAGACTGCTGCAGTACTTGCCACTACCTAATATCCTTTCCTTTACAGATTTCACTTTTGTAACTGGAAGTGGTGGTGCATGCATATAATCCCAACACTTGGAAGGCTGAGGCAGGAGGGTTACTTCAAATTCAAGGCCAGTCGAGGCTACATAGTGAGTTCAAGGCAACTCTGAACTACATGGTGAGACCTTGTTTCAACAAAATACAAAGAAGAGATTTCACTGTAGGCCTATATTAAATACTGATAACCAAATGTGAACAACCTCTATATGCCAAATTCTTGAATGAGATTAGCTGTGCAATTAGCACAGAACAACAGGAATAAGTGCATGTAACCAGCAGTAAACATGGTCTCCAGATCCTTACCCACTGCTTGTAGTGGAACTCAGAGAGAAGTCTTAGCTCATGTGCCTTCCTGAAAGTAACCATGGTTCTTTCCAGCCTCTGAAATAAGAAAAGATTCTCCCAGTTAATTACAAAGATCCCTGCAAGGGGCTCTGTTCATTAACATAAACCAAAGCAGAAAAGAGACTGAGTGGCATCTTGTGGTGGTGTCACTCATGACTGGGCAGGATAAGTGGCTAACCCAGGCACAGCCCCCATAAAAAGGAGCACCTCTGCCCTGGTAACCAGTACCAAAACAAGCCAGACGCAAGTCTTCACAAGAGGTCAACCACGAGAAGACAGTGATTAAAAATGAAATTCCAGAAGCTGGCTGTGTCACACCCCAAGAGAGCTATCTGTCTGTTGTTCTTTCAGAAAATAAAGACTTTCCAGTCACTGTAACTGTGTAACATAAGTCTTTACCTTCCTTCTGAGGAATTCACTACTTGTCTTCTTAGAAAATCGTTCCAAGCAAAAGCTGATGTAACACTTCCACATGGCCTCTGGAAGAGTCAGATTACATTCGTCAGGTCACCAATTCTCTTGGGTCAACAATCACCATATGCCTTTTCTGCAAAGAGAAAATGCCTGAGGAAAAGTTTAACTCCCTGATGAAAAAAAAGCGTTATTCCAATTATACTCAATCAAACATCCCCAGGCTTTGTACTCTCTCTACCTTTAGTCTCCAATATTAGCAAACGAAAATGAAATCTCTAACAAAAGTTAATTAAGGAATGACAATTACAGACGAGTCTGTCCAGTGCGATAATGCACACCTATAATTTATGCAACTTGGGAGACTAAAGCAGGAAGATCTTAAGTTCAAGGTTAGCCTAGGCAACTTAATACGACCATGCCTCAAAATATAACAAAGAGGGTTGAGGATCTAGCTCAGCATTAGAGCACTTGGTGAGCATGCACAAGGCCTTCCTTAGGTTCCCTCCTCTTATTTTAAACAAACACACACTTTCCAAGTTACTTCCAAGCATCATTTCCTCCAAATCAATGAACATAAACACCACTATTACTGAAGAAGTTCATAAGAGTTCAGTCACAGAAAGAACCAGCTAGTAGAGATTTCTGGTGCTAAGAGCAACACCAGTCACACTCACAGATACACTCCCCAAATGACGGCTCCAGATCACCTGTAGACAGCGTCCTCACTGCCTCTTCATACACAGCACAGCACCTCTCCTCCCTTCGGCACACCTCCGCAGCTTTGGCTTGTTTTGTTGATGGCTGCTCCTCTGGCTGGGACCCAATCTCTAATTCACGCCGAGCCACATAATCCCAAGTGAGAGGGTCATCTGTGTGCAGAGCCTGGAGGCTGCAAAACCCACATTACTGGCAGCTGCCCTATTATGTGCACTACTAACAGCATATCTAACACAGAAGCAGCTCCCCAGGCCCTGCAAATGTACACAGGACACTGTTAGAATGATGTCACTATGACAGCCATTTCCTGACCAGCTCTCTAGAATATCACTGGTCACACATGAATCAGCAGAACAGCATCATGTATTTAATAACTCTCAGGCATCATTCACTCATGCTAACGCTCACATTACCTCTGAAATCTGCAGTTATGTGTGAAGAAAAAGCACAACCTAACCCTTTACCAAAACCCTAAATATACTCAAGAGACAAACTGATCCATATTCTGTCTTATCTCCTGTGAAAGCAATAAGTGTCCTCTTGAATGTAAGTACCCCTAGGTAGACAAAAATAATGTGCAGACAAAATCAGATACTGAAAAAATTACTTTCAGCACTCTAAAGAGTTATGAATAACAATTCTCGCTTTATGGGCAGAGATGGCAAGAAAGCAGGATACAGGTTTTTCTCTAAGACTTAGAATATGTTACTGAATAGAAAACAAACCATTTCCCAAAAGAAGCCAATAGAGAAGTCAAACAACTTCAGGAACATATCTTTTTAATATAAAGGGACATAATTTTCATAAAACTTTTCTTTCAGAGATGGTAGGTGGTTGGTATCTTCTTTCCCTCCTTTTCAGTAACCAACCTCAAATCCCTTTCACAAAGATCAGAAATGGACAAAGCCATCTTTATACTGTTTTACTCACTCATCATAAATTTCTTTCTGTAGATCTTTGGCAAAGTCAAAAAGCTGCGCAACCGAAAGTAGTGACACATGAAATTCCGCACCTAAAATTGAAAAAGCAGGAGAAAAGATTCGCTGTCAGTAGGACTAGACAACCACTTCGCTGTCAGTAGGACTAGACAACCACTTTACTCCACAAGTCTCATTTTCTTGATGCATTGGGGCTAGGCTTTTTCTCTCTGGTGCTGAGGATAGAATTCAAGTTTTAACATGCTAAAAGCACATAACCCTGAGCTGGAGTCAACTGTGGTTTTTTAATTGTCATTGAGAAATAAGACAAAATGAGGGGATAGGTGATCCAATAGGCCTGCTACACAACAAAATCATTATTAACATAGTATTTTGGAGTATTCATAAATATTCTTGTTCTCTAAAGTTCTGAAAGGCATACAGAACTAGCGGGCCATGGTGGTGCATGCCTGTAGTCCCAACACTTGGGAGGCTGAGACAGGAGAATTGGTGTTAAGTTCGAGGCCAGTCTGAACTGCATAGCGAGACCTTGCCTCAAAAAAGACCCAAAAAAAAAAAGGCATAAAGAATTAAGTCACTTATTCCAGCTCCCCAAATAACTTAATACTCAAAAACTTAACTGAAATACCCAGTTGTCATCCAAGACAAATAAGCCTTTTCTGAAAGATATACTATACATTTCCTACAATCAGCATTTTGTTTTCTTTTGCTTTAACACTCTGGGCACTAAACTTACACCTTCACAGCAAGATATATTCCCATAGCCTTTTAAATTTATTTTGAGACAGAGTTTCACCGAGGAACTAAATCATCCAGCTGGGCTTCAACTTGTGACCTCCTGCCTCACCATTCAGGACAATCAGGATGACAAGCAAGTACCACCATGCCCAACCTATAATCATAGTTTTATACACATTCTAGTGGAAAAATCTTAAAATGAGCTAACAGTCCTCATTATAAATAGAATGTTTCACTTTCCTACCACAAATGAATATTCAAAAGATACATACCTTTAATCTTGCTTATGGAATTTTTGTAGACAATCCGTGCTAACTCGCCGTTAAGGATTTCTTCAGGATGATCAAACTCCCCCTATAAAGGTTACATTAATGCAACTTAACACACAGTGCTAGTAAATACAAAGAAGCACTAGTACAAACATTAACAATCCTACCCAGGTCCTATGCTCTCTGGCAAATCACATCTCTATCTGGGCCGGTTCCCTCCCTGTAAAATGCATAGCTTGGGCAAGATAACTGATCTTCCAGCTACGCTCTCTCAAGCTGCTAGAGTGGTGATAAGATCACTGGAAGTAAGGCCTCCCTTTCCATCTACACCAGAGTGGGTCAAGTTTTACATATGCTTTGATTAGTTTCTGTGTAAGATTTTATTTAGATATTTCAAAAAAAAAAAAAATCTGAACTGAAAATCATAATAACATATACCAGCAAGGTTTCTTCTTCACTGTTAATATTCTAAATTTTCTTTCTTTAAAACTATTCTTCTTGGGCCAGTGAGATGGCTCAGCGGTCTAAAGCGCCTGCTTAGGCAAGTTTAGGCAACTGCAGGGACCACAGTTTGATCCCCGGCACCACATGTTGCACCAGCCCCACTCCAAAAGCAGGCTGAGCTGGCCATAATATAAAAATAAAAAATAAAGAAAGAAAAAACTATTCTTCTAGCGGGGCATGATTGCACACGTCTGTAATCCCAGCACTCAGAAGGATGAGGCATGAGGATCACTGCAAGTGAGCTTGGGCTACAAAGAGAGTTCAAGGCCAGCATAAACTGAACAGTGAAACCCTGCCTCAAGAGGACCAAATAAAGGTGTACAGTTAGTTCAGCAGTCTAAGTGCCTGCTTGGCAAGCACAAGGTCCCAAGTTCAAGATCAATGCCTGATACAGATTTTAATCTCTAATACCACCTTGGATCAGTGCATGGGTAGTTCAGTGGTGGAATTCTCTAGTACCACCTTGGAAACTAAAGCGCCCTGGCCCTGAAACCAGGCATGGTGGCACAGGCCTGTAATCCCAGCACAAGGGAGGCTAAGATGGCAGGATCACTTCAAGAGCCTAAACCACATGGCAAGATCCGTTACCGAAACAATAAAAATTTTTAAAAAGAAAAAAAAAAAAAAACTCAAAGACAGGCGTAGTGGTGCACACCTATAGCCCAGCACTTGGGAGGCTGAGGCAGGAGGATCAGTGAGAGTTCAAGACTACCCAGGGCTACAAAAGTAACTCAAGGCCAGCCTGAACTGCATAGAGAGACCAAAAAAAAAAAACCATTATTCTTCCACGTTAGAAATTATATTTAGGGCCGGCCCCAGGGCAGGCTGAGTAGGCCGTAAAAAAAAAAAAAGAAAGAAAATCTAGAAAAACACACATTCTACCATCTAACTAAGGTTCCTTGAATCCCTAATTATATTAGTTTAGGACCATATAGTATTAACATCATATCATTCCACTAGTAATAATTTTAAAGACATCAGTCCAAGTATTTATATTTAAAGCATAAAACTTCATTTTGTATTTACTAAGCCTATCTACAACTCCAGACTCATCTTTAAGTTTCAAAATGTGACAACACTAAAGTAGGAAGGAAACTATATCCCCAAAACTCCTAATCTACACAGACTCAAAAGAAAGTCTGTGGCACACGCCTGTAATCCCAGCACTTGGGAGGCAGAAAACAGGAGGATCACTCTAAGTTGGAGTTGCGTAGTGAGATGCTGACCCACCCCACCCAAAAAATGACTGTCTACTGTCTGAGTGACAACACATTAGATCTTACCATATCCATGTCAGCTTTTTCAAATTCTTGCTTTTCTTTCCTGAGTTTCTCAGCGTGCATCAGCTCCATCCTAAAGTACTGCAGAAGGGAAATAATAACCTGAAAACCTTTAGAAATACTTTAATTCATAAGAAGCCACTTTTTTAAAAACCATACATATTGGATCACGGAAAGTCTGAGAGACTGTTATGAATGTTTTTTATAGCTGCTGGCTTTCAAATTAACTCTCAAGTCAGCAGTTACCTGTGAATACCCTAGATTCCATGAGGCCTAGAGAGCCTTATTATACTGGACTTGTAGTGAAGTTCAGAGGGAGAAAAAAAGCACAACCTAACCCCTTATCAAAATCTCAGGGACACCTAAGAGACAAACTGATCCATACTCTATCTTATGTCCTGTGGAAGCAAGGAGTGCCCCCTTCTATGCAAGTAGTTCCATGCAGGCTTGAGATGTAGCTTAGTACAAAAGCCATGGGTTCAATCTCATTTCAAAGTATTGAAAAAAAAATCAAATATAACAACTCTTTCTAGGGCTGGGGAGATAAGTCTAAGTTTCCACCTGGCAAACACAAGGACTTGGTTTCAAGCCCCATACCACACGCTGTGCAGGCGCCACACCAAGCACCCCATGCCAGCCACTGAGCCTGGGCATGATGGCACATGTCTGTAATCCCAGCACTGTGGAGGCTGAAACAGAAGGATCACCCTGTACCAAATATATAAATTAAACATCTCTTTCTAGGCCAATATCCTTTAAGCCAGTAAGTCTGATTCCCAGAAGGAATCTATCATAAATAAGTCTTCCTTGCCTTGTCGACCAGAAAGATACCTCAAAGGAATGAGTGTTTGCCTGGCAAGCACAAGGTCCTGAGTTCAATCCTTGGTAACAAGCAAAAATAACACAGTATCCTTTAAGCTGAGCGTGGTGGTGCACGCCTATAATCCTGGCACTTGGAAGGCTGAGACAGGAGTATTGGTACAAGTTGGAGACCAGCCTAGGCTACAAAAGTGAGCTCAAGGCCAGCCTGAACTGCATAGTGAGACCCTGTCTCAAAAAGACAAAATAGGGGCCGGCGAGATGGTTCAGTGGTCTAAAGCACCTGCTTAGGAGGGCTCAGGCAACTGCGGGGACTGCAGTTCGATCCCCGGCACCACATGCTGCGCCAGCGCCACCACCAAGGCAGGATGAGCCAGCCACCAAATGAATAAATAAAGAAACAAACACAACAAGCAAACAAATAAATAAATAAAACTTAAAAAAAAAGAAAAAAATAAATAATTTTATTTTTTTTTTTAATTTTTTTTTTTTTTAAATTTATTTATTTGTTTGTTTGCTTGTTTCTTTATTTATTTATTTTGTGGCTGGCTCAGCCTGCCCTGGTGGTGGCGCTGGCGCAGCATGTGGTGCCGGGGATCGAACCGCAGTCCCCGCAGTTGCCTGAGCCTTCCTAAGCAGGCGCTTCAGACCACTGAACCATCTCGCCGGCCCCTTTTTTTTTTTTAATTTTTTTTTTTTTTAATTTATTTATTTGTTTGTTTGCTTGTTTCTTTATTTATAATAATTTTAAATATCTAAAGCTTTCATATATAAAAGTATTGGAGGACCGGCGAGATAGCTCAGCAGTCTAAAGCATCTGCTTAGGAAAGCTTAAGCAACCACAGGGACCGCGGTTCAACTTCCCGGCACTACATGCTGTGCCAGCCCTGCCACCAGGGCAGGCTTAGCCCACAATAATATACATAAAAAAAAAAATAATAATAAAAGTATTGGAGGACCAGGGAGATAGCGCAGGGGCACAAGTGCCTGCCTGGCAAGTGCAAGGTCCTGAGTTTGATCCCCAGTTCTGCAAAAAGAAAGAAAGAACAGAACAGAATAGAACTGGAGGAAATGTAGGAAATAACCTAAACTCCCAATAGGGAAAAGAGATCATAAAAGAAACAGACTGCCAGGCCTGGGGAGATAGCTCGATAGCTCAGTAGAATAAGCGCTTGCCTGGCAAGTACAAGGTCCTGAGTTCAATCTCTAGTACCACAAAAAAAAAAAAAAAAAAAAAAAAACCTACCACTAATACAGCTATAAATAGCTTAACAATAATTTAGGAATGGTATACAATAATTCTATTGTTATTTTACCTTGTTTTTAAGGGTAACATGGTGGTGTCTGCCTATATCCCAACACTCACAAAACTGAGGAAGGACAAATTCAAGACTAGCATGAGCTACTTAGTGAGTTCAAGACCAGCCTGAACTACATAATGAGACCCTATCTCAAAAAAGAAAAACAGTGCTACGGTTTGCACGTAGTTATCCCCACAAAGCCTCATGTAAATCATGGGGCTGTGGAGCACAAGGCTCGAAGGGCAGGGCCAAAGGACCAGGACTGGGCTGGAGGGGTATGGCCAAGAGGAGAGAACCCTGACACTGACAGCACCCACTGTCAAGAGGTTCTTCCCCCTCCCAGGGCGGCAGTTTCTCAGGGGTATGGAGCAAATCATCCTAGACACGGTAGCACTCCAACCTCTCCTCCAGACCCTATAAGGCAGGGGCAGCATCTTGAAACCTCCAGGAACTGTGAGCTAAATAAACCTTTTTTTCCCTAAGTTTGTGTGTCCGGTATTTGTCTCAGCAACAAGTGAAAAGTGACTAAGACAAACATTAACAACAAAATGTTCTATAAGACGCAATACTACATGAAATGTATGTACAGGAAAAAATATGTGCATATATATTAATATTTGCCTTCAATCATTTGTGAACACATATGTGCATGTGCATGCGTGTGTGTGTGACAAGGTCTTGTTACATAGCGTGGGCTGGCCTCAAATTTACAATCCTTCTGCCACAGCCCTCTGCTCAGATTATACACACTACCTTGCCCGCCTCCACACTCACTTTCTTTCGTAATAGTGGCTAGAAACTCACTGTGGAGAGCACTAAGCTATACCTCTAGCCCATTTCTATCTTATTTTGAGACAGAGTCTTCTTCCTAAATTGTCCAAACTGGTCTCAAATCTCAAATCTTCTTCCCTCTTCCTCCCAAGTAGCTGGGATTACACCTGTGGACTGTCACACCTGGCACACTCACTTCTTGATACAGTTTTGGGCACTCTGGATGAAAGCGAAGAGCCCGAAGAAATAAATGCCTTGCACTTTCTGAAGACAAACGATCTTCCATTTCCCATTTGGCCGCCATAATCCACAAAGCTATAAAAGAGAATATATCAGACTTCACTTCAATAAATTAACCACATTAGGTAAGAAAAGAATCAATGCTCCAGTTTTAATACTCAAGGTTGGGGGCCTACGAGATAGTTGAGCGGTCTAAAGCGTCTGCTTAGGAAAGCTTAGGCAACCTCCATTTGATCCCACTGCGCCAGTCCCACCCCCATGGCAGGCTGAGCCAGCCATAAAAAAATACTCAAGATTGATTTGTTATCTTTCCCGTACTGAGGATTTAAACACAGTGCCTTTACACTGAGCTATATCTCCAGTCTCTTTATATTTTCAGATAGTCTTGCTAAATAGCCCAGACTAGGTTGAAACTTGTCTCTAACTTGACTGAGCCTGACCCTATTTCCTTGTATTGATATGTACAGAGCTGGCTAGGACTTTTGTTTATCCTTTCAATTGGCCTTAAGCAATGTATATTGGTCTAGCTGAGGCACTGGTAATAAATAGTCTTTGAAGGCAGCATACGTGTTCCCCTGGTAACCTACACCTGCTGCTCCTTACTGTGAGCCAGGTCAAGACAAGACGAAGAGCTAATGCTCCGCACTCCCAGCTGGGAATGAGCCTAGAGACAGAAGCTACGACTTTCTGAGACTTCAAAGACTACATCAAAGCTGAAGCACCAGAGTACCCAAAACATCAGATACTACCTCAACAGCATCATGCAGACTACTCTCTCTGCATATCCTGCAGAGATAAATGTAGGACCCCCTACCAGCTCAGCTCATAGTATTCACCTACCTCCCACAATTCTCAGTCATTCCTCCTCAAGCCACTCCTCCACTGAATAAAACCAGGTGAGGCCCTAGGTCACTCTCTTTGTTCCACAGAACCATCTTTGTGGCTGGACTTAGAGCCCCTTGACTCCCCAACAGTTATAAATATGTTTTAGCGTCTTTATTTTCACCATGGGTTGCATGGGAAATGGTAGATTGTGGAATTACCTTGGTGAGATTCCAATAGCGTAACTTTGGGATTACAAATACTGACTTCTTGGATCAAATCAAGGACCTAGGAGGGTCTCCTACAGTCCTCCTGCCTCAGCCTCCCAGAATGCTAGGGTTACAGGCATGTGCAACATCCGGCTAATATTTTTTTTTTAATTTAGCTAAAGGAGGAGACAGAGAACTTCTTACTATAAAGTTTTACTGGGCCAGCCAGATAGCTCAGTGGATTAAAGTGCCTGCTTAGGCAGAGCACATTGCCCAGGGTTAATCCCTGGCTTGCCATGCTGCCATGCTGCCCCACCCCCAGGGCACACTGAGAAGGCCACTGAGACTGAGCATAGTGGTGCAGGCCTGTAATCCCAGCTCTTGGGAGTCTGAAAACAGGAGGATCACTACAAGTCTGATCTGTGTAGTGAGACCCTGCAGACCCTGTATTAAATACATAAAATTAGGTAAGTAAATAAATAAATAATAGTTTTACTACTCCAGTACAACATGCTGTGCTGGCCCCTCCCTGGGGTGCACCAAGCACTTGGGAGGCTGGAAAGGAGATGATTGAGTCCAAGATGTGTAGGGAGACTCTGTACCAAACACACACAAAAAATAAATAGTTTTGAGGGGCCAGGGAGATACCTCCATGGCACAAGTGCCTGCCTGGAAAGTACAAGGTCACGAGTTCAAACCCTGGTCCCACAATAGATTGATAGATTGATTGATAGATAGATAGATAGATAGATAGACAGACAGACAGACAGACAGACAGACAGACAGACAGACAGTTTTGATCCAGCCTGATAGCTCAGCAGACTACAGCGCCTGCTTAGGCAGAGCACAGCTTCTGGGTTTGATCCTCCGAGTACCATGCTGGTACTGTGCCAGCCCTGCCCCTGGGGCACACTGAGCCAGTGATTGCGACTGGCGTGGTGGCGCACACCTGTAATCCCAGCGCTTGGGAGGCTGAAAACAGGAGAATCACTATGAGTTTGTCAGATCTAGTAGCAAGACCTTATAGACCCTGTACTAAATACATTTTTTAAAACAAGTTTTACTGCTGTATATAAAGGCAGAAGATGCATTTGAAGCAATATGTAAATTCTGGATGAGTACCTAAGTGCCTTGTTACTGTAATTCACCAGATTTAAGGACAACATAAGCATTTTAAGTCATACAAATTTGAAAAGTGTTACGATGTAGGGGAAAAATATCTGTATCTTGGGAGGCTGAGGAAGGAGGGTTGGTGCGAGTTCAAGATATAACCTGGGCTACAAAAGTGAGCTCAAGGCCAGCCTGAATTGCATGGCAAGACCCCGTCTCAAAGAAAAAAAAAAAAAAAAATATTTCTGCACTTTTTTATATTTAGAATTGTTCAATTACCCAAGTGTGATGGCACATACTTGTACTCCCAGCACTTGGGGGGCTGAGGCTAAGGCAGGAGGACGGCTGGGAGGTTTGAGACTAACCTAAGGGCTACAAAGTGAGTTCAAGGCCAGCCAGAACCGCATAGTGAGACCTTATCTCAAAAATAAAAAAAATAAAAAATAAAAAAATAGGGCTGGCCCGATAGCTCAGTGGACTAAAGTGCCTGCTTAGGCAGAGCATAACAGCCAGGGTTCCATCCCCAGCTTGTGCAGTGAGATGGTGATTGAGACTGGGTGTGGTGGTGTGCAGCTGTAATCCCAGCACTTGGGAGGTCAAAAAGTGGAGGATCACTACAAGTAAGATCTATGTAGAGAGACCCTGTAGATCCTGTACTAAATAAAAGAAAGGGCAGATTTCTCACAAGGTAGACCTGTTTTTGTCAAAAAAAAGACCCTTGATTGGTAACCACGTCTGGACTTTTGTAGGAAGAACCTAAATAGTGGCAAGAGCTTTGGACTTTCTTGAGCATGTGTCTCCTAAAATTGAGCAAAGACCTTTCCAAGGCATTCTAGAAGCCATTCCAAACCACGTGGCTTCTAAGCTAAGTGGTTTTCCTGCTACTCTTGTAGTCTTCTCCTTTTATACCCTTAAGCGTCACCCTGGAAAACAGAGAGGCCTCCAAAATGTCGAGAGGACTCTGTTCAGGAAGCACATCTTTTGCTGTCTTGCTGTATCCTTTTAAGAAAGGTCATGGCAACCAGCCTATTTGTGTGTGTGGTAGTATAAAATGTCTAGCGAGCCTACTACCTGTGGCAGTACATACTAGAGTACCGTGACTCTGTAACAATGTATTATTCTCTTTCTCAAAAAAGAAGTCTTCCACTTATAAAATAAGCATGCCTCTTTCCTGCTGGTCAACTTTCTGTTTTGACAAAAAAATCTAAGTCAAGATTTTCCCCTTTGGGGGGCCAGTGAGATGGTTCAGTGGTCTAAAGCGCCTGCTTAGGAAAGCTCAGGCAACTGTAGGCAGGGACCAAGGTTCAATCCCCAGCACCACATGCTGCACCAGTCCCATCCCCAGGGCAGGCTGAGCTTGGCCATAACATACATACATACATACATACATACATACATACATACATACAATAAAAAAAAAAAATTTCCCCTTCAACCAGGTGTGGAGGCGCACGCCTGTAATCCTGGCACTTGGGAGGATGAGGCAGGAGGACTGGTGTGAGTTCGAGACAAGAATGGGCTATAAAAGTGAGCTCAAGGCCAGCCTGAGCTGCATAGTGAGACCCTATCTCAAAAAGACAAAAAAATAAATAACAAATTTTAAAAAAATAAAGGGGGGTTGGGGAGATAGCTCCAAGGCACAAGTGCCTGCCTGGTAAGTGCAAGGTGTTGAGTTCAAACTCTGGTCTGGCAAAAATAAATAAATAATAAAAAATAAAACATTTAAAATCACTCAGATTTCACTGCACCCAAAAATACGCGTTCCATGAGCTGGGCGTGGTGGCGCACACCTGTAATCCCAGCACTTGGGAGGCTGAGACAGGAGGATTGGTGTGAGTTGAGACCAGCCTGGGCTACTAAAGTGAGCCCAAGGCCAGTCTGAACTGCATAGTGAGATCCTGTCTCAAAAAGAAAAAAAAAAAAAAACGCGTTCAATGGAGTTTATTGTTTTTCGACCAACCAAAGGAAAGACAGTTCTTGCTACAGCTACAATATCCAACACACTAATTAACAGTCCACATCAGGCAAGGTTGAACTACTGTAAAAAGCACCCATTCAAGAACAAAGCTGCTAAGGACAACTGCCTAAGCTCAAGCTCTCAAAATAATTTTTCACAGAGCAAAATAAATTCCGAAGTGACTTAAGTTTAAATAAAATATAGCAAACAAATGACAATTCACCATACCTGGCTTGTTTGAATGAATGGCCAACATGGCAGAGAATACTTTGCTAAGTTGAGCTTTGGTAGCCTGTAAAAGAAGAAACATTTTGACTTTTCTGCACAGAGAAACCACTACTGTGAATCTGTATGGAATATGTACTATGCTTCACTGTATATAAAATTCAATGAGACAAGATCTGCTACTTCTAAAGACATATCAACAAATATATACTAAGAGTTATCTTCTACCTAAGCCACTAATCAAAAGCATTTAAACTATCTCCTTCTTGGGGCCAGCGAGATGGCTCAGCGGTCTAAAGCGCCTGCTTAAGCAAACTTAGTCAAGCAGGAACCATGGTTTGATCCCCGGCACCATATGCTGCACCAGCCCTACCCCCAGGGCAGGCTGAGCCGGCCATAACAATAAAAAATGAAATAAAATAAAATAAACTATCTCCTCATAATTCCACACTGGTAAGCTGAAATATGAGAATCCCAAATTCAAGCCCAGTCTAGGAAAACTAGTGACTTAGCAAAACCTTATTGTAAGATAAAGCATAAAAAAAGAGGTGGCCACAGTGCAGCAAACATGTAATCTCAGCACTCCAGGAGTTTGAACCAAGCCTGGGCAACCTGGCAAGACCCTATTCTAAATTTTTTTTAAAAAAAGAAGGAAGGTGGGAGCCAGGCATGGTGGTGCACTTGGGAGGCTGAGGCAGGAGAATCGGTGTGAGTTCGAGAACAGCCTGGGCTACAAAAGTGAGCTCAAGGCCAGCCTAAACTGCATAGCGAGACCCTGTCTCAAAAAGAAAAAAAAAAGGAACAAGGTGGGGCAGGCAAGGTAGCTCAATGGTCTAAAGCGCCTACTTAGGCAACCTCAGGGACCACGGTTCAATTCCCAGCACCACATGCTTGCCAGCCCCACACCCAGGGCAGGCTGAGCCAGCTATAACATGAATAAATAAAGTTTAAAAAAATAAAATAAAGGGCTGGGGAGATGGTGCAGAGGTCTAAAGCGCCTACTTAGGCAACTGCAGGGACCATGGTTCAATCCCCAGCACCACATGCTGTGCCAGCCCCACCTCCAGGGCAGGCTGAGCCAGCCATAATACAAAGAAATACATAAGGTTTAAATAAAATTTAAAAAATTTAAAAAAAATAAATAAAATAAAATAAAAAAGGAGGAAGGGCCAGGAACGGTGGCACAAGCCTGTAATCCTAGCACTTGGGAGGCTGAGACAGGAGGACCAGTGTGAGTTTGAGACCAGCCTGGGCTACAAAAGTGAGCTCAAGGCCAGCCTCAACTGCATAGCAAGACCCTGTCTGAAAAAGACAAAAAAAAGGAGGGCCAACTGTGGTGATATATGCCTATAATTCCCAGAACTGAAGAGACTGAGGCAGGAGGATTACCAGAAGTTCAAGACCAGACTGAAATACACAATGAGTTCAAGACCAGTCTAGATTATACAATGAAATTCTATATTAAAAAACTAAAAAAAAAGTGGGTGTGGCTCAGTGAAGAGGCCCTGACTCTGATTACCAATACCATAATAAATAGACTAACAGATAAATAAATAAGAGCTAGAGATATAGCTCAGTGTGAAGGTCCTAGGTTGAATCCCCAGTGCTATACACACACACACACACACACACACATATATATATATATATATATATATATACATGTAATTTTTTTTCTTTTATCATTTTGAGACAGTCTTCCTATGCAATTCAGGCTGGCCTTGAGCTCACTTGTGTAGCCCAGGCTGGTCTCGAACTCACACTAATCCTCCCGCCTCAGCCTCCCAAGTGCTGGGATTACAGGCATGCCACCATGCCACCATGCCCAGCACGATAAAAACTATTTTAAAAAAAAACTTTACTGGAAAAGTATGTGTAAAAATGATTCTAACTGGACCAGCAAGATAGCTCAGTGATCTAAAGTGCCTACTCAGGAAAGCTTAGGCAACCGCAGGGACCGTAGTTCGATCCCCACAACCATATGCTGCACCAGCCCCACCCCAGGGCAGGCTGAGCTGATCACAATATAAAAAAAAGAAAATATTACACTGAAGTTTAGCCTCAGCTTTTTTTTTTTTTTTTTTTATTTGTTTGCTTGTTGTGTTTGTTTGTTTGTTTCTTTATTTATTCATTTTGTGGCTGGCTCAGCCTGCCCTGGTGGTGGCGCTGGCGCAGCATGTGGTGCCGGGGATAGAACTGCAGTCCCCGCAGTTGCCGCAGTTGCCTGAGCCCTCCTAAGCAGGCGCTTTAGACCACTGAACCATCTCTCCGGCCCTAGCCTCAGCTTTTTAATGTTCTTTTCCTTCTTGTTAAGATCCTACTCCTCTAGAATAAACAGAGTTCAGGAATGAAATGTAAAGCTTAAAGGCAGATTAAGAAAAAGAAGAAAAGACCAGGCATAGTGAACACGCCTGGGAGATAGCTCCATCGCATAATATAATGAAATTCTATAAAAAAAACCTAAATAAATAAGTAAGATAAATAAGTGCATGGTCATGAGTTCGAAACCCAGTCCCACCAAAAAAAAAAAAAAAAAAAAAAAGAAGAAGAAATGAAGACATCCATTACTCACCCATTTCTTACAAAAAACTACATATGACAACCATAGCTGAACATCATCCTGAAGGAAGAGAAGCACAGTAAGCGGCCTGAATTTGACTTGACACATAATTCACTTTTTTTTGGTACCAAGAATCAACTTAGGACCTTGTGTCTGCCATGCAGACGCTGCACCGCTGACCTGTGTTCCTAAGTTAATTGATAGAAAAGCGTGTCCCATAACACTTTTGTGTCAATTAACTTAGTCAGAAACACAGTCAAGATACAGACAATCCACTGTGTTACCACTCTTCAGCCTATAAGTCTGTTCCTCAGCAAGGTCCTGGATCCCTTAACTGCAATAATTCAACCTGACTCCAATTATGCCAATACGCTCACGACAAAATTTGTTGTCTGGATAGACATTTGTTTAGTGCTCCTCTGAAAGTCTGTCAGGTATAGAAACACAAAAAAAAATTGTCATTCCCAAGAATCAAACTACTTCCCAGGTAATCTGTGTAGCCCTAAATCAAATTTGAATAACATTGCTACTGCAGCCCAAGTCTTCAGTGTATATCACTTACAGATACTCACAGATGTCCTGGGAGATCTCCTAATCCCTCACTGTGTATCCAATACACTGTTTTCAGCCCCATCCTTCACAGATTAACATCAAGGTAAGGAGATCAATTTTCTTAAAGGCCCAAGTGGCTCATAAGTGTTTCAAACAATCACATGATCATGGGAGTAAGTTTAAGATGTCCAACTACAGAGAGCAATGCATTTGAATGCCCAAGTCATCACATGTGTCACGCTGCCCTTGCCTTTACATCTCCTCAAGATGCTCAGATTACTTACTTTCCACTTAGCTGAAGCACGGCGGAAGACACCTTGGACTCGCTGCACGATAGAATGCTCGATCTCATCCTTCTTAAATGAATACTTAATGCGCTAAAAGGAGACAGGAAAACCAAGACTTCAATTTAATCACATGTACCCAAATAGCATTCCCACAAGATCACTTATCCATACTGACCCAGGAAGTGATTACAAATAACTATTATAAGCACATCACAATTTATCACCACCATCTGCCATTTAAATTCTAACCAGA
>PVKN010000098.1:0-114376 GCA_004027915.1 Capromys pilorides | reverse complement strand
ATGGAAGACCTTATTATTGCTCCCCAGAACCACTCTTAACCAGCAGTCAGCCCGCATGCCCCTTCCTCTCAGCCCTCTCTTTGCATTCCCTGTTTGCCTAGATCTAGCTGTCCTAGATAATCAGCTACATGTACTCATACAGCTTGGACCTTTTACATGTTTAACTTACCATGATGTTTTTGAGCATTATTCCTTTTCATGGCAGGATAATATTCTATCACATTCCGAGTATTCCACAAATAGTCATTTGTTGCTTAATGATAAGGTCAGATCGTGAGAAATGCACTGGGACTTGTAACACATTGCTGTATTACAATCACAGCAGGTTCTTACACAAACCTGCACAGTGAAGCCCGCCTCCACGGGCTAACCATGGGAGCTGAGGCTCTGGGGCCCAGGACCTGCCTGCCACACTCCTGGGCATCATGCTGCTGTGTGCGTGGTCCACCTACAGGTTGACCAGAATGCCAGCCTTCAGCGTGTGACTATCAGACTGGACAGACCACACTGAGCTTATTGCCCTGCCCACTGACAGGCATCCACGTTGTTCCCCCTTCTGCCATGGGAACGGCTACAATGCCTCCATGACCATGGATGTGTGGGAATGCCAGAGTCTGCGTTCAGGCCCTTGGGACACAACCCCAACACAAACCAAGGACCAGGCAACTTGTGCACAGGTGAACGTGTCTGGAAGCCAGGTCTCTGAGGGCCCGGTCCAGCTGCTGCTGATTCCAGGCTGCCATGAGCCCAGGCCTCTGCTTTCGCCCTGGTCGTGGCCTGGGCCCTCCAGGGACTCCCCCTCTCCAAGCCCTTCCCATCCAGGCTCAGCCCCACATTTGCTCACCTGGACCCCTAGGTCCCACAAAGGGCCCCTTCCTCAGATTTCCGGGCTCAGAGTCATCGACCCTCAGCCAACGCAGCCACTGCTGGAAACCTGCAGGGAACTCATGGTGACCCCTATGAAGATGCCCCAGGAACAGGAAGGCTGAGGCTATGACACAGTGACTGACTGCCACCTAGTCATTCCACAGCAGGAGGACAGGCCAAGGGGGTTTCTGTATCAACCTTTATATCACTATTATTATATTATTTTTATTCAATTTTTAAAGTTGAGACAAGCCATATATATAAGACAAGCCATGTGATATTTTATCTTGTGTTTGCTTTATTTCACTTAGTAATAGGGTTTGAAAGAGTTAAAGACAGTCATCCACACACACTCATGTTTATAGCAGGACACCTCAATAGCTAAATCTCTGAGATGGTCTACATGTCCACCAATATATAAATGGATAAAGAATGTGTGATATTTACACATCATGGAGTATTACTCAGCCATGAAGAAGAATATACCTAAGTCAATTGTAAGAAAATGGATGGGTTTATAGATTTGCTTTGGTCACACAGTGAAGACATGATGAATATACAGACACCCCAAGCCCTGCTGCCATCTCGCCTACTCTCAACTCAGAGGGGAGCAGATGCCAACCTCCCCGCTCTGAATGAAAAGTGGCCCAGGAAACCAGTGGTATCAAGGTGTGTTTCCTGTCTGTGGGCACAAAAGCAAATGACTTTGTTCGGCCTGTCCATGCTCAGATGTGGTAAAGCGACAACAGGCTCCCAGGGGAAAGGAAGGGTGACCTGGTGGCGTCCCACAAGCCTGACCTTGTCATCAGGGAGTCACTGCCATGCCTCCCTTTAGGCAGAAAACTAAGAAATCAGGGCTTGGGAGGACCAGGCCTCCAAGACCGCTCCTCTGAGTAGTAATGGGATCACCTGGAGCTGCTTTTCCTGGCTGTTTTGGAGGAATAAAGAGAAACAAGCCTCGTGCAGGAGGCCTGAGTGATGGCCCCAGCCTGTCGTGCCAGGCAACCAGTGACCCTAGGGTCTCTGAGGCCCATAGGATGCTGTGACCTCACCATTCAGAGTAGCCCAGGCATCTATTGCCCAGGGAACACAGGTACAAACTCAAGAGGTGCGTGGAGGGGACTCTTGAACCCCGCGCTTCACAAGGCAGTTTCCACTGCCTGTGCAGGCGGCTTCCCTGGACCAGCAGGTGGGCAAGGGTGGAGAGGAGGGTGGGAGCAGCCTGTCCCAGCTCTGTGCACAAATCACAAGGCCCCGCCCGGCCTCAGCTTTCTACACAGATGTGACCACCAAGGCATGCTAGCACAGGACTAGCACGCCTGCCTGCCAGCCCTGCAGGGGGGCTGTGGCCAGGGGACCAAAACCTAAGAGTCCCACTGGGCAACCCAGTGAGACCCTGTTTCAAAACAAAGGACTGAGGTGCAGCTCAGTGCAAAGATCCTGGATTTAATCCCCAGAACTAACCCCTCCCAAAAAAGTGACCACAGTAACCAAAGGACAGGAGCAGCCTACTGTGGGGACGGAGCAGGCGATGTCTCTTCTGTTTCTTAGTTACCCAGGTAGCAGTTCCTGTTCCATTTCTGGTTGCTCCTGTCTCTTAGAAACAACAACGCATAGTTGGTCACTATGACGCACACTGTGCACACCGGTCCCCAGCTGACCAGCCATTCTGCCTCTCCTTGCTTATCCCGCATAAGCCCTGGACCACCAGAGATCAGGGCCTGGTTTTCTGGGAATGGTCCAGCCAGTGCCCACTGAGTTAAAAAATTGGCCTGCGAATCCTGGGTGCTGTGTCTGTGTTTCTGCTTGCTACAGCGGGGGAGTGGAGGAGAACAGTGGCATCGTATGCAGTAGAAGAGGGCGGGGAGCCTGAGGGCGCTACGCAGCTGGTAAGGACACAGACACAGGTCCTATGGCTGTGGGGCACTGGAGTGGTCAGATTAGGGGACAAGACACAGAAGGGCATTGGCTAGGGCCTGGGCAGGGACTATAAGGGCTCATTTGAAGGGACAGGGACTCCCTGTAGCATGACTGAGTACTTCAGATGGTTGAGATGTGATTGTGTATTATGTACACACGCCTTCACCTACAATCAAAATCTAAATAATAAATAATAATGTGTTTTTCCTTTCTCTTTTTCTTTTTTATTTATTTATCTTTTCTTTTTTAGGTGTTGGAGATTGAACCCAGGGACTTTGCCCTGAGCTACAGCCCCTGCCTTTTCTTAACTCCATTTTTAAGTTTTGAGACAGGGTCTTGCTCAGTCACTAAGTTGCCAAGCCTGGGCTGAAACTTGTGATCCTCCTGCCTCAGCCTCCCAAAGCTCTGGGATTACAAACTATCTACCTCACCACACACTAATTCTATTTCTGCTGCTGGAAAAAGACAAAGCTGTCCTGCTGTGGACTCAGGTTCTCCAAGGCCATGGTTCTCTACCCTGGCTGCACTTTAGAAAGGGGCTGGAGGGCAAAGCAGGGAGGAACTAAGAGGGCCGGAGGCCCCATCTGCCCTGGAAATCATGTGTTTGAGGAGGGGTCCTGCATGGGGACTTCCTGGGGCACCCTGGTGACCAAGCTGGATGGTGCTCAGCTCTGAGCAGCGGCCGTCCTTCCTCAGGCCCCACACCAATGGCAGCTTGGGGCACATAAACACCCAATGCTTGTCTTCAGCAGGGCTGGTATCACAGTGCACAGCCTGGGCCTCTGCACGGGCCTGCCCACAAGAGCCAGGTCCAGCTTCCCACCATAGAGGTCACAAGAGAAAGGCCACGTGGCCTTAGAGAAGCTGTGGTCAGCAGAACGCAGCAAGGCACTTCAGGTCTCCTGTCACCAGGCCACCAGCATCAGGGGACCAGACAGAGCTGCCACCTGCAGGCGGGGCCCAGGTGAGCCCATGCATGGAACTCAGGAACCAGGCCCATGGGCTTCAGAGCAGGCAGCCCCAGGCTGACCTTGCTCACCAGGAGACCCACAGCACAGCCCCCAGTCTAAGTGAGACGTGCCAGCAGCAGTGACCAGGAGCAACGGCTATCACTTCCTCTAGGCATCCTCTTTCACTACTGCCAGTGATTCCCCATGGCTGAGAAGCGGCTACAGATGGGTCCATCGTGCACAGGAGGACATAGCCAGCCAGAGAGGCAGGAGAACTTTGCTGAGGCTGCAGCAGAGCCAGGCTGCAGCAGAGCCAGGCTGCAGCAGAGCCAGGCTGCAGCAGAGCCAGGCTGCAGGGCCTGCGGGTGAATGGAATCTTGGAGTTTGAAATTCTTTTTTTGTTGTTGTTTTTGTTTTTGTTTGATAAAAGCAGAAAATTTATTTTAAAGGGGAGAAGAAGGAAGAAAGAGAAAGTGACATGGCAGGCCCCACTGTGGCTGAGTCAGCAGTATTTGAAGGGGAAAAACGCCTGAAATTCTTGACTTTATGGTTCATCCTAAAGCCCTCTTCCTTTGAACCTCCAGCAATTGCTGTTTGGCCACATGTGACAGATATCTCCAGCAACAGGAAATTCTGCTCAGATTGAGCCATTTTCTCAGCCTAGCAGAGCAGGGCCTCATAGCAAGGGACAATCATGCCTGCTCTGCTCACTGGGGTGTGGCATAAACACCTTTTGGGGGATGGAGGAGGAAAAGAGAAGGGACAATCAGAAGGTGGGGGAAAGTGAGACGCAGTGAGCAAGGGCGCTTGTCCCAGCCCACAGGGCCCACCCTGACAGGGGCACATTGGGAAATCCCCATGCTGAATCCCAAGATTCCACCAAAAATTAAAGCCAGGAATCCCATCCAAGCTAGCTGTTCCTCTTGCATGGATCTTCCCAAAAGAGTTAAAGACATCACATCCCAGCGATCTGTGCACATCCATGTTTATAGCAGCGCGATTCACTGCTAAATCTCGCAAGCTTTCTCTGTTCATCAACAGATGGACGGATGTAGCAGGCGTGGTGTTCATACATGGGGGACCTCTTCTCTGCCATAAGGAAGGGTACCCTGGCGTCTCGTGCAGGAAAATGGATGCACCTGAGACCAAATATAAGCGAAGGAATCCAGACACACACTTCAATCTCACACCGTTTCTTTTGTATGAGTAACTCAAAGTGTGAATGTTAAAGAGCTGAAAAAAAAAAAAATAGATACTAGGAAATAAGGAGAAAGACCTTTGGTAAGTGGAAAGGGTCTTGTGATGGAGGGAGGAGGGAGAAGGGGGACAGAAAGAGGAAGACAGGCTCTGGACGCGCACCCATATCCTGCAGTGAGTGGAATCAGGATGCACTGTGAACAGACGCCGCCCTCAGTCAGTGGCAGGACACGAGGCTCCGCTCCTGGGCAGCTATGAATGGCCAATTGCCCAGGGGACCTTCCGGGCTGGGTGCATTGTGTGAGTGCTAAACCTCTCTCCAGACCGCCAGCATCAGCTTCAGCACCTGGTGGCTGGGTGCTGCTGTCCGCCGGCCCTGACCTTGCACAGCATTCGTGTGCCAGCTGCCCTGGCCTCCTTCACAGAGCAGCACTCTGGACTTGGCCACCAGCTCTGTCTCCTGTCCTTCTGGAAAGCCAGTGCATGGGAAAAAGGTACATAGCCAGCACCACACTCAGGCCCCCAAAGAACACATAGCCCTGAGTGATTTCAAATGATCCAGCCTTTCATCACTTCAAGGAAAAAAGCAGCCTGTGGGTGGAAGAGGAGGGAGGGAGAAGTGCGAGGGCCCTGAACGCTGACTCACTAGGGCCTGCAATGACGAAGCATGGCTGAGCAGATGAGAGGACGAGACCCCTCACGAATGCCGCTCTGGATTCCTTGGTGCACTCATTCATTCATTCATTCATTCATTCATTCATTCAACAAGTATTCCTGAGCCCCAGGCACCACCGTAGGTGTGGAGGAAGTCACAGAAAAACCAAAACAAAGCCAAAATATTCCTTTCCCCCCATGAGATGCTCCCCCTGCAGAGAGAGACACAGCTGACAGACAAGAAAACTGCATCCAGAGGCAACAAGAGTCGTGGGAGCCCCGACAAGGACAGGTGGCTTTAGAGTAGGGAAGGAAGTGGGTGTGGAGGGAGCTCCTGGGAAGGGGCAGTGGCAGGGCCAAGGAAGAGGCGAACCAGGTAGAGGGTCGGGACAGGTGGGGAGGAACAGGTGGGCGGTGACCCAGACCAGCCGGCCGAGGGCCAGGTGGCTGCCATCGCTTGGGCCACCACTCTCATGCAGAGCAGCCACCGCCCTAGGAGGGGACACACTTGGACAGACTGGATTTTTGTAGGGTGTACTCTACGGCTAATGCAGGGTAGCCAGGAGAAGGTGGCCACAATCAGGGTGGAAGACAATGGAGAAGAGGAGGTGGTGGGGTGGGATGCAGAGGCCAGGGCCCACCCTCTTGGGGTGAGGTGGGAAGAAAGCCTCTGTGATCTCTCCAGCTTGGGCATGCCTTTGATACCACCCAGAGGATGACATTCCCCAGCGAGGGGTCTGATCACAGTCTCCCTAGGAGAGCACACTGAGATTGAATCCACATCTGTGTCCAGCTGGTGCTGGGAGGCCCTCAGCCCTGTGGCAGCCTCATTCCCAGTAGCTCCAGGTTTAGGTTGCTATCCATGTTTACACTGGGGAAGGACATTTGGGTGGAGGAGTGAAGAGCCAGGCACAGGAGGTGCACCTCCCCTTTGTGCCATGTTCCCTGCACAGAGACACAAGCAGACCCCGGCTGCTGGCCAAGCCCACTGCAGGCAGAACTGCGTGTAAACCAGCACCTCCGCCTGATTCTTGCTTACTCTAAACACAGCCAGGTCCAGATTAACAGTGAGAAAATGATAAGCCCCAAGGTCTTTCAGGGGTTACTGCTCTCTGCTTATCAGAATGAAAACAGTTCAACCAGAATAAAGATTACTCTCCTCTCCCCAAGACTTCCAGGCCTGCAAGTTTTGATTATGTCTTTACAACAAGCCGGGTATTGACCTTTGGAAAAGAAGCCATCTAAAGTCAGCCCTCCAGTGCCCCATTCCCCAGCACAAACCTCCACACACCCCATGGCATAAAAAGTGTCGGGTCCTATTGGTAGCCTCAAGGATAGCTGGCTGACCAGGGTTTTGCACCAATGCCCCACAGACTCTCCATAGACTATGCCATGTCTGTCGTATTCCTGCTGATTCTCCTCAGCTGTGCTGAGGTCACTGAGGGCATGGCTTATGGTTAAAGCCACATGAGAAGGCCCCTTTGTGAGCCCTGCGGAGGCTCTGAGTGGTGAGTTTATAACACCAGCTGCCTCCAGCAGTGCAGACAGAATAGGTTCGGTAGTAGTGCCCAAAAGTCATAGCCACACTTTAACACTCAGACTCCGTGTATGTGGCTTTATACAAAGAAAAGGGGCCTTAACCTCAAGATGAAGTCACTCTGGATGACCCAGATGGACCCCTCATCCAGAACCAAGTGTCTGTAAAGGGACACAGGAGATGCAGACACAAAGGGACAGGTCACATGAAAATGGTCACATCAAGAGGGACAAAGATTGGAGTGATGCAACCACAAGTCAGGAGGCACCAGAAACCACCAGAAGCTGGAGGAGACAGGGATAGATCCTTTCCTGGCCCCTTTAGAAGGCTCACAGCCCTCCCAACACCTTGATGTCAGACCTCTAGAACCGTGAGACCACATATTTCTATTGTTTGAAGCTAGCTGGTGGCCCTTTGTCACAACAGCCCTAGGACCTTAGTCTCTTGGTGTTGCTACAGCAAAATGTGAGACTGGGTAGATGACAAAGAGCTAACAGTCATTTTCTCATAGCTCTTCAAAGCCCAAGATCAAGGCCCAGGCAGCAAACTTGTCTGCTTCCAAGATGGCGCCCACTGCTGCCTCTTCCAGAGGATAGGAGGAACGCTGCATTCATACGTGGTAGAAGGTAGAAAGGCGAGTGTGCCCAGCTCTGAAGCTTCACATATAGGGACTTTAATCCACTTTCAAGGGAAGATGCCCCCAGGGCTGAATCGCCTCTTCAGAGCCTCACCCTCAATAACCTCCAACTGACCACCATGTTTCCACACCTGAGCTTGTAGGACATTCTGACTTCAACAGCTAGGAAACAGCCTTGAAAGAGGAACATGGCCCTTCTGCCTTAGCCCTGCGAGGCATTAACTGGGCCTTGCTTTAAACCTCCAAAATTATTGCCAGAGCAGCAATAGGGTGTCTGCACAGGGGACTGTCCAGGCTGTGACCTAGTCAGAGAGGGCCTAAAATGAGAAGCTATAGGCCGAGAATGAATCAGGGGGTGGTGAAGAAATCTTATAGGGGAGCAGCAAAAGCTCAGAGATGTGGGCCTCGAATGGCAAGTGGTCTTTTTTCTTCCATCAATAGCCACAATCCTAGGAAGTAGAAGCTATGAAAATCTCTGAAGAATGGAGGACAGCAAAACCCAAATGCCTGGCCAGATGGTATCCTAAAAGGAAGTTGAAAAAGTCTTGCCAAAGAGACACAGCCACCGCAGGCCAGGGTCCATGGCAGCTTATAGGTTTATGTTAACAGCCAGAGGGACCACATGACATGTTTCTTGAAGTCAGCCAACAGCTATGGGGAAACCAAGTCCACTGCGGGCAAGCAGTACTTAGTCATGGGAGTCTGCCTTCCAGAGGACTTCGGGTAGAGTCTTAGGTGGAATGTGACCGGAACATCTTTCCACCACCACAACAAAATCTTTCATGAAAACAAGGACTCCAGTTTTTTCCAAGGAAATTCAAATCTGCCCAAAGGCCTGTCCCGAAACATATTATTCAGACTCCAGCGACATGAAACAAGCTGGAAGCTCTCAAAATACCTTGGGCAGTGGGCCAAAGCCACACACATCTTATATGCCAGCAATCACACGTGACACACAGGCTTGGCTCAAGGTTTCCTGGATCTGGGCTCCACTCTGAGCCCCGTGTCAGCCCCTGGGGGATGCCAGGGAGGGAAACCCCACCTTAGAGGCCAGAAAACACCTTGACCTGCTTCTCTCTCTGACACTCATGTCAGGGCAGCTACCAAAGGCTCGCACACATGGAAACAAACACAGTCTTCCTTCCCAGTTGAAGAGCACATTAAGAAAACTCCACTGAGAGCAAAAAGGATAGGTTGTGAGGACATTAGCATGAAAATGTAAGGGAGACTAACCCTTCTCCGTCCAACCAAATACACCCACACAGGCCTCTGGAATATGACTACACAGGGTTTGTTTTAAAACAGTGAAATATATTTGAATGATACCATTTCCTAAAACTCAGTGGACCAGTTCATTAATTGCAAGTTCTTCCCTGTGTCCTTGTCACCATAGAAGTAGGCTTCCATAGTGGAAGCTTAATCCTCAAATTAATGTGTTAGTGATATTTGGAGATGGAGCCTTTGGGTGATAAGTGGGACATGATGAGATGATGAGGGCGAGGCTCCAGGAGGGTGCTGAGAGCTTTGTAAGCGGGGGACAGCCTCAGCATGCTTGCTCTGCTCGCTATGGGCTGTCCACCACGCTGCCAGGGCCAGAAGGCTCTGCCAGACACATGCTCAGCCTCCAGAAACATCAACAGTAGATTTCCTTTCTTTATAAACTGTCTCATCCCAAGTATTCAGATATAACAAGAGTTATGGTTCATATGTGATGTCCCCCAAAGCTTCATGTGCTCATTGGTGGCCCTTCAGGAGGTGACTGGATCAGGGATGTGTGACGCTGGTCAGTGGGTTGGCCCACACATGGATTATGAATGTGCTACATGTGCTGATGGGAGGTAGAGCTTTGGCAGAGCGCACAGTTGTGGGGGCGTGGCTCTAAGGGGTGCCTCTCCCTTCCCAGCTCCTCCCTTCATACCCTGCCTCCTGCCCTCAGTGCCATGGACAGCTCTCCTCTGCCAGGCCCCTCTGCATGTCTCCCTGCCTTGGAGCCAGCCAGCCCTAGACTGAACCTGCTACAAACTGTGTGCCAATGTAATGCTCTCCTCTTTTAAGTTACTGTTCTTGGGTGTCATGTCTCAGCAACGAGGAAAGTGACCGAGGCATCGACAGATCTGAACTGTACTACGTAGTACAATTTAAATATAACTGATACCTTTTGCTCTGCTCCAAAGAAAGGTCCAAGAGACCAGTCGTATCTAAGCTGTTGTTACCTCCTGTCATGATGAGAACTTTCCTTAGGACTTTTTTTTAATGATACAGGGTGTCATTACGCAGTTTGGATTCATAATGATCCTGCTGTCTCAGTCTCCCCACTGCTTGGATCACTGGCATGTGCCACCACACTGGTTCTGGGGCCAGTTTGGGTCATCCAGGGCTCCAGGCTGGCTGGGCATGTGGTACTGAGGATTGAACTCGAGAAACTGCGCTTGCCAGGCAGGCGCTTATGTCCCAAGCTATCTCCTCAGCCTTTCCCTACATCTTTAACCTCCCTCTTCTCACTCCATTTCTAGCTCTGCATGCAAACAGGGAAAACAGGTTAGTGTCTGCTCAAAACACAGCAGTAGAGACGGTGAGTCTCACAGTATTCTCCTGCCGTGCTTTTAAATAAGGGACAACAACAGATCTTGCAAGCCACAGGAAATGCAATTTGTCTGTGATTAACAGGAGGCTGGTCTGCCACATGCTTCCTTCTAGAGTTATGTGCTGCTTGTCTACAGAAACATTGCAGTAGTCAAGCGAGAGGAATGACTCACAGAGTTCCCTGGCCCTCTGGCAGGAGTTATTTCAGGCCAGGATCCTCAGTAGCCCCCCAAGCTTCTCCTGACTTGGCTACTGACCAACATATCTGGCACATGTAAGACCTATGGGTCCTGAAAACCCCCTCGATTTTGGTGTTTCTTCATTTTTATTAGTTCCCTACGAACCAGTGCAAATGGAGCAGCTCAAAATAACACCGGTGTCACTGGGCAGACTGACACACACCTGTAACTCTAGCTACTTTGGAGGCTGAGGCAGGAAGTTCCTTTACAGGCTCATGGAGACCCTGTGTCTCAAAATTGAAAACAAAAGTAAAAGCACTAGGGTTGTAGATCAGTATAAGGTCTCTGATTCAATCCGCAGTGCTGAAAAAAAATGCTTACCCTTCAGGGCCAGAAACTCAAATCCCAGCCCCAGGGCGTTGGCCACACTGGCTTCTTCTGAATTGGGAAGAGGCCCAATGCCCCCTCTGCCTGTCCAGGCTCCACAGCCCACAGCGGTCACAAAAGCCAACAGCCAGTCCCAAGGGTCCCGCCATTCTCTGCTCTCACTGCCCAGTGGCTTTTTCTGTCCCCTCCCCTCTGGGAGGTCCCTGAGCAATGCCAGACCTGCTCAGAAGGCCCAGAGTCATCTCCCTGCCTCGAGGTCCTTCACAGAATGACATCCACAAAGTCCCTCTGGCCAGGTGACTTGTTCACAGCTCTTGGGGGCAGGACCTAGATATCTTGGGGTGCGACGCTTTATCTGCTCCACCATTCCAGTACATTTTGGCTGAAGTGAAGCTGAGCTATCACAGAATGGAGTCCCTGCACCCAGGTCCCCAGGCAGACCACACGCAGGAATTCCCTGGCCTGGTGTCCCGGTAACAGCACTCACAGCCAGTTCTCCAGAAAATATCACCCGCGACACACCCTTTCTCCTGCTTAGTGCCATGTCCTGGCCTGGCACTTGGAAAATTTGGGCACTGGGAGCTAGGCAGGACTCTGCGTGTCCCACGCTGTGGATGTCACCCCTGTCTGAAGTGCTCACTGAAAGTCTCGAGGGCTCCTGCAGAAACTAATAGGGCTGCACTTGGTAACCTCAAAGACACTGCAAGACCAGGTGGCTCGCCCTCCCCAGCCCGCTACACCACAGCACAGCCACCATGGCCCCCTGGGGAAGTGGCAGTATGTGTGGTCTTCCCATCAGCCACACCATCCCCTGCTTAGAGAGACCACCAACCTCTCCACGCACAGTTACAAGGGGTGATCAAAATACTCAGTGATCTTTCCACTCTTAAAAACTCATTGCAGCAAAAGGCACATCACCGTGAGCCCCCCCCCCAGACCCCCTTTTCTGGACACACTCATGTTATCCTTCCAGCCACTTTCTACAGCACTTCTGAGAACCCTCTTTCCTGAAGGTCTTTGAAAATTGTATTTTTTAAAAAAATACAGTGAATGCTGCTGCCCGGCACCATCCAATGGAAAGGCAGCTGATAAAAAGAGGACGCTGTGTCTGCATCCACCTATTCACCAGATCTGACAACAGGCAACAACCAGCTCTCTCCCAAAGCCAAAATGACCAGCAAGTGAAACACTTGTAATCCATTTCAGACAATGAAGCAGCTAAAGACCCCTAGGAAAGTGGACACTAGAGCCGCTGCAGAATGCGGCAGGGAGGGTGGGGTGAGTGTGTGGAAACCCAAGGGGAGGATTTTGAGGGGGTCATGGTAATGCGTCTTTTAGCATAGTAACTTCTTAAAAACTGAACATTTACTGCACTTTTCTATTATAACTCATGAGTTCAAAAGGTCCAAGGGCCCTGGCAATGACTAACCAGGGGTGTGATGCCGGAGCTCCCTGCAGCCCACCCCATCCCATGCCCTTGCTCCTGTCCCAGAGCCTGGAGGTTACTCTTCTGTTCCTCAGATGACACTCATTAGCTCTGCTGAGGTGACCCCTGGGACTCAGCTAACCTTCAGCCCAGGTCACTTCTCACTGCCGAGGCTGGGGTTAAGGGCTGGCACCTTCCCTTGCAGTCATGTGCTGAAGCCCCAGCCCAGCCTCCTTAGAAGGCAGATGATGCGGAAGTGGCATCAGCATAGGAGATTTAGTTGAGATGAGGTCACTGGGGATGGGAAGTTGATCCCACATGCCAGGTATCCTAAAAAAGTGGAAACTTCAGCCAGGTTTAGTGGTATATGCCTCCATCCCGCACTCCAAGAGGCTGAGACAAAAGGATCCAGCTCAACCTAGGCAACTTGAAGGAGACTCTGCCTCAAAATAAAATATAGTTAGTTAGTTAGTTAATTAATTAACAAAGGCTGGGAATGTAGCTCAGGCCAAATGCCCTGAGTTCAGTCTACCATAAAAGGAGGGTGGGTGGTTCCAGGCATAGACACAGGCACGGGGAGAAGGCACATGCCATCCACACTGTGCTGCTTGCTGTCTCAGCTGCTGGAACAGACTGGCACACAGTGCCAGCCACCACTGTGGTTGCCGAGCCCCTCTGCTAAAGGAGGCCTAGGGATATGGTGGGAGCAGATTGTGAACAGGGGACAGCAGAGGCAAGAGCCAGCTTGCTACAGCTCGGACACTGACCCTCACTGCTCAGCCACAGTGGCACTAAGGATGGCAGTGACAGTGGCCAGAGAGGCCTCACCAGGGAATCAGATCCTGTCTGTGTGTATAGCCTTGAGCCAGGGCACTCCAGCCAGAGAAGGGCTCTGAAGAAAACCAAATCATTACCACTTAGCCCTCTTCCACTCTACCTGTCCTCTCCACCTAGTACCCTGAGTGGCGATGCTGGTTGAGACCTGCACCTGAGAGACAGCAGCCACTCTCACAGGGCCTGGTTCTTGCAGGAGCTGGGGAGGGGAAGGAGTTTGCACTACTAGGAACTGAACCCAGGTCCTTCACACTGAGCTACATCCACAGCTTTCTTAAAAATCTTTTGAGACATAGTCTTGCTAAGTTGCTAAGCTCCCAAGTCTGGACTTGAACTTAGGGTCCTCATGCCTCAGGCCCCAGAATGTTGGGATTATAGGCACGGACCACCATACCTGGCTGCAGGTTTTATTTCTACTATACTCACAGAGCCTACAGAATTTTGTGTGTGTGTGTGTGTGTGTGTGTGTGTGTGTGTGTGTGTGTGTGTGTGTGTTTTAACTGCTGGAACTGTGACTTCCATGAAGATTTTCATCAGGTGGCCTTGGCCTCTCCTCCCATGTCCCACAGCCAGAGCAGAGCTGGGTGCAAGCAGCAGGCTACTGGGGATATTTACAGAAGGAGAAGGGGAGAAGGAGTTGCTAAGTTTAACTTCTCGGTTAAGAAGCTTCCAAGAGAATTTTTAGAATACAAAGTATTTGAAAATAAGGGCTACAGAAGTTCCACTTTAAAGAGATTGTGCTTCAAACAGTTGCTAACTTTCCCTCTGCTCTTAGATGCCGTATTTTGTGAGTTTCCAATAAGAAAGTTAGATCTCCAAAGTAGTGAGGTAGTTTGGTTCTTTAAAAATGAAGGAAGGAGAAGGAAAGGGAGGGAGGGAAGGAGGAAGAGAGAGCTAGAGGGAGGGAAGGAGGGAAGGGGGGAGGGGGGAGGGACAATGACGTAGGTAGAATCAACAGCCAAGGAGAGCAGGTGCTCCATCCTCTGTGCCCGCAGAGCCTGGTGGCCTCCCTGGCCCCACAACTGCAGGTCCTCCTGAGTCATCTCCTTGGAACGCTGTGTCACTGTCCAAAACGCTGTCCTGGCTTCTGGGGGATGTGCTGGCCACCTGCTCTATGAGTGCAGTTTTATTGGCTCACAGCCACAGCCATTTGCCTGCAGAGTCGGTGGCAACTTTCCCTGAGATGAGCTGTTGGGACAGGGACCTTATGGCCCCCAAAGCCTCAAATGGCCATCTGATCCCTTAAGAAAACAGCTGTCAGCACCAGCTCTAAACAAGCCCAGTGGCCACGTGATTTCTCCCCACCAGGTCTCTTCTTCCTGGGTAGGTGGGAGCCTGTGATTTCCGGCCCAGTTCTGGCCTAGGAGATGCAGCCACCTGGGTCATCCTCCAGTGGGGACAGTGAAGGCCCCTGATGTGCTCTGGTGCCTTTCCCTCATTCCTACGCCATGGCACCAGACAAAACTCCTGGGAGTGGAGCCCAGGCCCTGAGTGGTTGTATAGCACGAGGCTCCAGTCCTGCTGACAAGAGCAAGAATCAGCTCACATTTTCTACCACTGAGACTCAGGGTTACTGCAGCAGCAGCAGCCACTGAGCTGGTGCTGATCAGCTCTGGGGACTCCATGAACCGTTAGCTGGTTCACCCAGAGAATAAAGGAGCTCTTGTTGGCTCCAAATCTCAGATGTAAATGAAGCACAACTGGAGAAAGGAGCAGTCCTCCTTGGTTCAAGCAGAGGTGAGGACTCCTTGGTATGTGAAGACGGTAGGGGCTTCCCAAGTCCTGCCCCTGGTGCGGGTGTGGGCTTCTAAGAGCTCAACTCATTGAAAAAGAGCTTCCTGTGCACTGCCGGTGATGGTGACAGTGACAGCAATGTGCAGAAGCAGGCACCTTGCCCTGCCCTCACCCTGCTCTGGCCTTGACAACCTGGGCTCTTGTGGGTTTTGGTCAGGTCTGCTACTCATGCTCGGGACTCAGGGCACAACACAGAAGGACCCCACACTGCATCAGCAGCAGGGTGGAGCTGGAGAGCTGCTGCTCTTATTTGGCATGAGGCTGAGGCAGGAGGACTGCAAGTTAGCTCTGCCTGGCAACTGAGTAAGATCCTGTTTCAGAATGAAAAAGGGCTGGGATATAACTCAGGGTACAAGCTCTGGCTTTAATACCAAGTACCAAAGAGAAGGAAAGACAACAGGTCAGTCTCCATGGATTTGGGAATTCTAAACTGTCAGGAGCCCACAGCCACCTCCCCCACTCTCATCTCCCAGGCTCAGTAAGTTGTACCACATACCTTCCCGTATGCTGCTCTCTAATTGCTGTGGTTGTGCAGCCCTCAACCTCAGGCTGAGCAGGGGCCTCTGGAAAGCCAGGCCAGGCCACCCCACAGGTGGGAGGCAAAGTGCTGGCTACCGCACAAGCTCAGCCCAGAGCTTCTTGTCTGCTTATAGGTAACAGTATGTCCACCGCTAGTCACAACTGCAACACCAGGGAGAAAAGAAGTGGGGCTGAACAGCCCCCCAGGGACCCACACTGTCTGCCACAGGAGCGAGCCTGACCTCCCTATAAATCAACAGAAACCCAGTGACATAGGGGTTGCTCCTTCAGGTTGATGAGCACCTGAAATTTAGAGAAGTCTGATGACCCATGACAGGTCACAGGGGCCACATCCTGGATGGCATCAGGCCCACCTCCTCACACCTGGAAAGGGAAGGCAAGCAAGAGCAATTTTGTCATCTTCCAGAGAACTAGGGAAGCTCTCTAATGGACCTGATCTCTGGGCCCCGCCCAGAATAGACAAGGCACTGACTACCTTGACGCTGACCAGCATGATGACAACAGCTTGGAAACCCTATGACAGCCTTCAGCAAACAGACCATAGGTTTGCTGTACTTCTGCTGTGAAATGGTGGCACTTGTGTCAAACTCTAAGAAAAAGTGATAGATAAAAGTTCTAGTGAAAGTGATCTCACACATATGTGGCTGATACCAAAACTATCACGAGACTCCAGGAGGACCAGGACCACAGATGTGCCCTGCTCCCTCTGCAACCTCACACAGAAAATCTTCCTGCAAAGATGCCCATAAGCCCTGGGCCGTGCACACCCTCAGTATTGGCCCTCCTGGTCAAGGACTTTGGTTTAACCCTCTTCATGCTGTGCCTGCAGCCTTCCTCTTGCCTCAGTCTCCGTAAATGTATCACATCAGGGACTGTGGCACATGCCCTTCACTGCAGGGCTACTTGCAAACAAACTCCTCCTCCTTGGAGGGCTTCCTTCTGCTTGCTATTTAGCTGGCTGGGACCAGTGATGAAAGAGACCTGCTTTGGGCCAACAGAATTCTTTTGCTCCTGAATCATGCACCACCATCCCTTTCCCTGCAGCACCATCCCCAGGGGATGGGGTCAGAGCTTTGACCTGTGATCTTTGTGTCCTTTATTCTACCAATTCCTAATTCAATACTCTCAACCAGTTGGCCACAGTCTCTTCCTGGGCCTTACAAGTCAAGACCTGGATCAGCCCCAGCCTGTCTGTAAACAGGCAAGGAAACAGCGCCGAATCTCCAAAATTCTGCCTTGCCCAAGTGGGGGTCTTACTGGTACTAATTGTCCCTGGGTCTGTTTTGTGGGTACCTTCCTAAAAACGTAAAGCTGCCTTCTAGCCAGTGCTAAGCGCTCTCTTTGTTTGTAGTCCCCACCCCAGCCCTGTTCCATGATGCTTACACTCTGCCATCAACTGCCCACTGGAGGACCTGCTCCTCTGTGTGGGGGCCCTCTATGTCTATGGAAGAAATGAGTGGAATGGATATGGGCTCAGGCACAGGTACAGGTGGGACCCACCTGGAGTGCTTAGGGGGTGCTTATGTTACAAAACAGGTATGGCAAAGGGCCGAGCCCCTCTGCTCAAAGCAGGAGATCATTTCCCTCCTGTGCCACTTATTTGTGGGTGACCTTGGGCACCTATTTCTGGAATATGCATCAATTTCCATTTCTATCCAAAGAGATGCTACCAAGCCTGCTCCTAGAGCTGGCATAGGGAAACTAGAGGTCAAAAAGCATGTGTGGCTTGCTGAGCTTCGCACGGCCACAAGTGGCAGGTTTGTATAACCTCACTGCCAAACTCACTTCCCAGGATTCAAGCAGTACTAGTGTCGGCACGGTGGGTGACTGGGGAGAGGTGGCCACTGCATGCCCACTGCATGGGAGGTGTACACCCGTACTAAGAAACCCTTTGCTTTTCTCCTGATGTGCAAAGCTTCATGAGTAAGGACTCTGCCCACTGCTCTGTGTGGAGCAGAGGAAAGCAAAAGTGTGAGGGGCTTGATCTGAGAGGTTTCCACCCCAAGGATTAGGGCTCCATTTAATTCTTCATTATAACAGTGGAATACATGGTTATGAGGAGAAATCTCAAGCTGGTCTATGATGGTCTGTCTTCAGTCTGGTGGTGTCATCAGTCATTTTCAACACTTAAAAAAGACCAACTGGTGTGTGTCCACCCACCCTTAGTGATCAAAGTGACACAGTGGCTGATGCCAGAAGAAGCGACAGGTGAGTCTGAGAAGGCAAAACTAACGTCCTTGCAAGGAGAGAACTTGTCTCCCTTCAAACTTTCTCCTTGCTGGCTCCACCCTAGACCCATACAATCTTTCCCCCTGTGGGCTGCTCAATCTTCCCATGGCCACTCGCACCACCTCCTAATACTGCCTGTACCGCTGGGGAGTTCTCATCATGGCCCCTGAGAGAGTAAGTTACTGACTTCCACCAACATAGGCTGGTGATACACAGTGGATGATGGACGGAAGGAAAGAAGGGGAAATGGGATCTGGGGAAACTCAATAGTCTAAGTGCCTGCCCAGCAAGCACAAGGACCCATGTTCAATCCCTAATACCACATGCTGTGCCAGCCCAGGAACAGGGTGTGGTGGAGCACAGCTGTAATTCCACTGCTGGGCATGCTGAGACAGGACCACTATGAGTCTGAGCTGCATAGTGAGACCCTGTACCAAATAAATAAATAAAATATTTTTTAAAAAGGGAAGGATAACCTGTTGGACATCTTTCTGATAAAACAATAAGAAGTCATTGTTTGTGTCAGACTGCAATCACCAGCTCCTCTTTTCTACTCTCATTTTGAGAAGCCAGATGCCAGCTGAGTCTTTTCTATGATTCAAAGCCTGTCCTGCAGGCCTGGGTTGTCCTTGTTCACCTGGGTACTGGAGCTACAGCGGGAGGAAACCAGGAAGAAAGCATAATTTAGAAGAACCCACACCTGTCCATTCTCGGGCAGTAGAGGGACAGAGACCAAGAGGGGCGGTCCCACCAGGGCAGTGAGGGTAGCCTCCAAGGTTTGGGGCTGGAGCAGTGTGCTCCTAAAAACATGCACTTGTCACTCACAGAGCCTCACCCACATGTTATAGGCTTGTCTCTGGGACTCCTCATTCTTTCAGAGTGCACCAGACTCTCTGGTCCCTAACATCGTTACCTGAATGAGTTGTGGCTCTTGTGACAGCAAGCACCTGGAGCACAAGGTGTGGGAGACATCCCCTTTCCATCCCAAAAGTAGATGCTTAACAAATTCTGATTGATAAATACCTGTGACCTCTCGTTCTTGTCCTGTACCCAACATATGCTGTATGAATTTCTTCATTATTGGACATTACTAGGATATCTTTTAGGGAAATGACTGACTCTAGAAAAATATCTTAGATCCAGCCCCTTGGGGGTAAAAATTAAGATCTTTAAAGCATGAGTCAGAAAAAAAGAAGTAGGTAAATTATAGCACTTGGATTATTTTAAGAATGTGGGAAGGAGGAAAGGAGAGGAAGAAAGGAATGGAAGGCAAAGGGAGAAGGGGAAGACTGGGACTACAAAGGGCGACGGGAGGCTAGAACTGAGCAAATGGCATGGAGGACATTTTAGAGACAGAAGTATTTGTCCCTAAAACCATTAGTTGTCTTGCAGTACAAACAGTCCCATTTCCCACACCACTGACCAAAACTACACACATATAAGGGGTGATCAAAAACTAGGGTGAAGGTTTAAAACTTTAACTTACTACAGTAACAATGAATTTATTACATCACAGCCATGAACACCCTCATGCCCTCACTCCTGCCACTTTCTGAAACAATTCCGGAAGTCTCTTTCCCAGGGTGTCTTTACAAGGTGTAATCAACAATGTGGTTCATGTTTCTGCAAAATGCTATCAAAGGGAAAGGCAGCCCATAGAAGCAGCATGCTAGGCCTCTGCTCACTTTCTTCACCAGATCTGGCACTGTGTGACTTCTACTTCTTCCTCAAACTCAAAAGGATCACGAAAGGGAAATGTGTTGAGTGGGTTCAGGACTTTGAGACAGCCATGGCAGCTTAGCTAAGGACACTCACAACATCCTGGCCTTGTGGACTTACGATCACCAGGCCAGGAACTTGGTGCCTTGTTAGACACAGTGAGAAATGGAAATGACAGAAGGAGGTAACAAAATTGTCTCTAAATGGCACCAACTCAGCCAAAGCAGGACTTCAGAGGCGCTGGATTACCACATCCTGCAGAATGTGTTTGATTCAGCTTGATGTCAGTGGCTGAGTCTCCACAGTGGATAGCTGTGGTATAAGTGCCCCAACAAGCACAGGAACAGACAAGGAAATGCTAAGAGCCTCTCCTGACAAAGTCCCTCTATCCCTTGCTCTCCCTTACTTCTGTCATGAAGCCAAGATTCAGAGAGCTGCATACTCTCAGACCTCACCTGTAAATCTTATAACCCAACCCCCTCTAATAATCCTATTACTCATTGCAGGGAAGAAACCCAAGAGGGTCCCCAAACACATGATACAATACTAATTGCCCAGAGGCATCCTGAGGGATTATGAAACAAAGCAAAGCCAAAATTTAAAAAAAAAAAAAAAGTCCCCTCTTTACAAGGCTAAGAAGCTGAGATATCAGTAATTGTAATGAAAAATTTTGTTTGGGAAAACAAAGAGTCCTACGAGGCATGGTTTTAAAACAAAGCTATTGAATGCTTTCAAACAGCTTGAACCAAAGTGCTTGGCAAAGTAAAAGTCATAACTGTACTTGCAGGTGTATTTCAAGTTCAAACATCTGGTTCTGATTACCTGGCTCTGGCAAAGCCACCAGGCCCAGTATCAGACATAACCATTCTTGCTTAATACTTTTTTCAAAGCCCCAGTAATTCATTGCTGGGATTGCATTTCATGTTTAGGTTGTCTGTCTTCCTTTGTTCTTAAGAAAACAACCAGCCAATGCCAGCAGGCCAAAATTCTTAAGAATCATGAAATCATAGAAGGTAAACACTGGGGGCAGCTCAGAAACCCAGACTCCAATCCCTCTGCTTTTCAGAAAATGTAATGGGAACCCATAGAGCATACCAATCACCTCCAGGGCCAGAGGAAGAGAGAAGCCAAAGGAGAGAAAGGACAGCCGTTGACAAACAACCAGGGAGGGGGTTCACACAAAAGCATGGTTCCTGACTCCATACCACTAGTAATTCTACCCAATGTTGGTTGTTTTGTTCTAGTTTGTAAAAAGCTCTCAAGTGAATTCTCTTTTGATATTTACAGTCTGCCTGTGAATGCACAGATTACAACCTGCCTGCTTCAGAAAAGGAAAGATTCCAGAACTGGCCCAAGATCCCATGGCTTAGGGCTGGTGAAGAAGTTAGCTGTATCCCTTTCACTGATGAGGGCTGAAGGGTCACTGGGGAGGGGCAGTCTGGAAGCTGATGGATGTCACTGTGAAGCTGAAGCCATCTCCAAAGTGTGGTAACAGAATCTAGTTTGAACCGATGCTCCATGCAAACCCAATGGACAGCCAAAAGAGAACCCTGAATTTGAGTAAGACTTCATTGTTACTGTACTGAGGGCCAAGTAATGTCCACACTCTCCTTTTCAGGACACGCAATCTGTTTGGTAAGGGAAAAACATAAGTTATATAATTAATGTTTTTCAGTGCAGTTTTTTAATATTGAGATAACAAATAAATTAGGGTAGAAGAAGGACCTGGCTTTGACCCCCCAGGAGGGATGGGAACTCAGCCAAGTTATGTGGCATGTCCAAACTGTGGTCTCCCCAGCTGCAAGAGCTGGTGAGAAGTGAATGGATGTTGCAGGGTGCTATGGTTTAGATCAAGAATAACCCGAAAATGTTCATGTGTTCAGAGCAGGACTTCTGGGAAGTAACTGGATCTGAAATTGACTTCCTGTTAGGAGGTGATGCCTGGTAGGAAGATCATGGGGGCATAGCCTGGAGGGCACATCTCTCTCCCTGGTGCCTCCTCCCTGCTCTGCTTCCTGTCTACCATGAGGCAAGCCACTCTCCTCTGCCCAGCCTTCCCACTGTGCAGCTTCTGCTTTGGCACAGCCAACTGTGGACTGAAAACATGAGCCAAAATAAACTCTCCTTCTTCAAAAAAGATTGCAGGTGTCAAGTATTTTTGTACCAGTAAGGAGAAAAGTGTCTGAGACATGGGATATTATGAATGTTAAATTATCATTGATATATCATCCTAAATTCTGGGACATGCCAAGAATGTCAGCTCTGAAAGTAGAATTTTGTTCCTGGTACCTTGATAATGTGAGCAATTTACACTGAAAACTGCAGGCTTATGTCCCTGGATCCATAGCCCAGGGTGAGCCAGCACACTCAGCCCTGTTTTGCCTACTTTTTTCCCTATCCCTGCTGTCAAAGGCATCATCCTGTTGGCCTGGGTTTCAGTCCACTGCAGGAACACAGGTTCCGTTTTGCACTGACCATTTCCCAGCTCCAAGTTGGCTGGATGCTCCAGAGGAGATGAGGGAGTCCAGTAGAATCCATGCCCAGAAGGAAAGTAGGAGGATCACCATGGCAACCACAATTTAAAAGCTTGGTAGGCAAGCCCAAGGCAGGAGGAGAATGGAGGAGGTGAAGCAGCCCAGCTAGACTTTGATGAGCAAGTAGGATTTATCACATAGAGGGGATAGGAGAGGGTCTGTGGAGGAAGAAAACAGCATGATTAAAAACTTGGGGTGGGGTAGGGGATCCCAGTGGTCCAGAGACAGGGCAGGAGTAGAATTCAGGTCAATTGGTTGGCAGGGCACCCTTCCAGCAGGGACAGACAGCACCTTCTCTCCCCTCTCAACAGACGGGGCTTCCAGAGAGCTGGGGCCATCTTCTAGTCCCTGCAGGGAGCCTCACTCACCAGGAGGGGCTGACCTAAAGCAAAGCCATGGCATTGCCTTTACAATTCAGGAAGTTCAACCAGCCCCAGATTGGTGAACATGCAGGGACTTTTAGCTCATGACCTCAGAGTTAGATCAGGGAATAGCTGGGCACTAGAAGGTGCCCTTAGGCTCTGGTCAGTATGAAGCCACCGTAACTTAAAAGCAACATCCTAGCCAGGGGCTTTCCAGGAGTCCTGTTTGGATTTAAGAAAAAAATAATAAGTTGGTCTTTGGGGCTCCAATAAATACCCTTGCTTACTTCATTTAGGATCCAGTCCAGGGCTGGGCTTATACTCAGTAGTAGAGTGCTTACTTAGGATGCACGAGGCCCTACAGTGGATCACTGGTATTGAAAAAGTTGGCTTAGTACACACAGGACCTGAGTACTATAGACTTTGCTTTGGCCCTGGGCACTACATGCTCCAAGACTATGAACCTGGAGTCAAATTAAAAGGCCGAGTGTCCTTTGCTCTACAGGACAATGGACATCTGGGCTGAAGTGTAAGGCAGGAAGTGCAGGAAAGAAAGCAAAGCAACCAACATTCCAGGATATTCCATGGAGGTAGGTTCCAGGAAGTCACTCTGGGGTCCAGTTTTGTTTACCTTCGTCAACATGCCTGGCACTTGTAAGTGCTGAATGATGAGTATTTAAGTGAAGAGCAGGAACGTAATGAAAATGTAGCGGTTTGTGTCTAGTTGTCCCCCCAAAGCCTCATGCAGTCGTGGGGTGGATTTCTAGAGTTTGTGATTAATCCATGATCCAAAGCTGGGATTGTGGGTGTGAGTGCCACACCCACCCTGGGGCAGAGAGCCCGAACACAATGTAAGGGAGGGAAGGAGGCTTGCTAGCTGCCGCAGCCCCTACTCCTCCCTCACAATGTAAGGGAGGGAAGGAGGCTTGCTAGCTGCCGCAGCCCCTACTCCTCCCTTTGCTCTTGCTATTTGCTGTTTCTACTACCATGAACTGCTGCCCTCTGCCATGTGCCACTCTGCCTTGGAGCCTGCTGAATATGGATTGAAAACTCCACAAACTGTGAGCTAAATAGGCCTTTCCTTTCTTAATTTTGGGTAGCGCGTATTTTGTCCCAGCAATGAGAGAAAAGTAACCGAGACAGAAGGCAACAAGAGAAACCGTCTAGAGCTACGGAAGGCAGGTGCTCCGCAGAGCCCTCGAGGTTGTCAGCAGCAAGGCATTCCATTTGGTTTGGATTAGGGCTTTGCATTTCTCTTAGCTCTCAATCCACTGCTGGGATAAACATTGAGCAGGACAGACCTTTTTTTTACATAAATCGAAATACTGGCATTTTGTGTCAAAAGCACAGGTAAGTTCTTGTATCCTCTCTGACTATTTCTGCCTAGAGAGGACGTATGCTCCCTAGCCCAAGTCCCCTGGGGACACCCCTTAGAAATCCTCTCCAGTGGACTCCCCGCACAGTCCCAAGAAAGACTTAACTTCCTTGGCTGACATCAACATCTGGGAACCAGCCCTGACTTCCTCACCCAGGGGTCAAGGTGCCCCAGGGGACATAGGCTCCTGTACCAAAACCACCTTGTCACTGCCTTGGACCTCTTTTACTGCCACAAACATCCTAGCTACCTACTGTCAGATGCCCAGGCTACAAAACTAGGCAGAGGGATGTGTGCCACACGTGCTCCTGAGGGCAAGCAGTCCTGAAAGCAAACTCAAGACCATGACTGCTTATGTCCAGCCTGAGCACACCTGACCCCATAGCCTCCCCTCAGGGAGCCAGCAGTGACAAGCCACTGAAATAACATGAAGTGGCACTGCAATCTAATTATCTTTCCAAAGCTTCACTTTAGGACTACAAAGTCAACCTCCTCAGAACCATTCCCACCACTCCGTCTGCCCACCTCTGCAGCCAGCTCCTCTTCTTTCTTCCCCGGAGCTCCCACACCCTGCTTCCTTCCAGCTCAGCCTCAGCAATGAGCCATGATGAGGGAAACTGCTTACCTCTCAAAAAAGGCTTCAGAGATTGCAAGAGAGCCCACCTCTCCTGCCCGCCCAGCCGGGCGAAGCAGTGAGCCTCTGTAGATCTCTCAGCTATGAAAGCCATGAAGAGAACCTGCAGTGCCACCCTGTTGGTTTCTGCCAGGTGCTGGTGGGCTGAAGCAGAGCCTTGCTTTCAAAGCTTCATCAGGGTGATCTGCTGAGGGCTGAAGCAGGTGTTCCCAGGGTCAGGCACAGGACAGAATTTGTCTTGGCACAAGGAACCAGTCTGAATGGGGTGCATAGTTGGGGAATGACTCTCAGGGCTGTCCAGTGTATGGAGGCACCCTCTGCCCACTGTCTACATATCTGGTGCTCTGTGATAAAAGGTACCCCTTGCTGGGGACCATGAGGCTGAACACATTGTGCCCACAGAGCACTTTATAAAGAAAAGAGGCTCATGAGGGCAGTCTTGGAAGTTGAGGCCCTGGTACTAGATTCTACTCTGCTCTGCTGAGGCCCTCCTTAGCTGCATTACAGAGCAGATGCCAACAGGGCTGCTGCGCTTGGGAGGCCCTGGGAGACAAAGTCAGAGAGTGGGAAGGGACCTTCTAGAGTGGGAGGAACCAGAGAATGTGGAGGTGCCAGAGAATGAGGAGAAGCCAGAGGTAATGAGGAGGAACTAGAAGAAATGGGAGGAGCCAGAGAGTGGGGAGGAGCTAAAGAGGATAAAAGGGAGGAGTTACAGAGACTGGGAGGGGTCAGAGAGAATGGGGAGGGGCCAGCCTTGCAACCCACTATTGTAAGAGTGCCTGAGGTCTCTGAGAACCACATAATCCTACTGAGGTGATGACCCTGTGACCTTGGCACCCTGCACTAAGCCCCACCTCCAACAGCCCCGCAGCCTCTTACCCCCAGTGCTGGACAACAAGCTTCCCACATGCAAAGCCCTGTAGGAAGGAAGTACATCCAAGCCGAAGCCCAGGGCAGAGCACTGGTGCAGCAGAGCAGCTGGAACCCAGCCCTAACCCACCACGAAGGCCCCCAGGAATCAGTGTAATGCATCACCCTTCTATGAAAGAAAGGACACAGCCCTGCCCCACTGTGGGACTGCACAGACTCAGAGAAACAGCCAGACCTGGCAGAACACAGAGTGTAGAGCCCCACTGTGCTGTCAAGGGGCTGCCCTGGGCCGGCGTTAGTTTCGCCTTTCCTGGCTCCCACACTGTCTTTGCTTTAGATTTAAAAGGATCATCGTGAGGGGATTATCATATGTTGGAGTCTGGGCCCCAGCACCTGTGGAGGTGATTATGCAGAAATAGGGATTGTGCAGATATGATTTCTTGAAAGGAGATGTACTTAGCAGCCGCCTGAGGCCCCAGTTCAACTAGTAGATTTGAGGAGACAGAGAAGACAGGACTCAGAGGTTGTGAGCTGCACCATCTAGAGAAGGCATCGTCCAGGGTCATTAGCTCATGTCGCTGAAAGCCAGACTCCCTATTTGGCATCTTGGGAATGGAATGGGCCCATCAGATGGATTCTGAGCACATAAAAAGGACTTTGCACTTGATTTGGACCTGTTTTGATTTCTTGAAAGGAGGGGTACTTAGCAACCTCCTGAGGCCCCAGTTCAACTAGTAGACTTGAGGAGACAAAGAAGATAAGACTCAGAGGTTGTGAACTGCACCAAGCAGAATCTGCACCCAAACACTCCCACCCCACCAGTGCTGTCACTGCTGTGGGTACAGCAGGAGGCCCGATCCTCAGTAGAAGCTAAGAGGTGTGTGATGGGAAAGAAACACTATCCTTTTTTATGTGTGTGCTGAGTATCGAACCCAGGACCTTGTGCTTGCCAGGTGGGTTCTTGTGCCACTGAGCTGTATCCCCAGCCAGAAACATCATTCTTACAGTCACTGTTTAACCTATCTTGCCACACATTACCTCCCCCCATTAAGGGCATAAACCACACAAAGGAGATGGTCAAAATCAGACATTTCCTACCACATTTGGATGTCATAAACAACCTTCCTGACATGGCTTGATCTTGTTTATTAATGTTTTAATTTTTTTTAAATGATGGGCCACCCTATCATAGTTCTGGAGGCATTATATTTTGTTTCCATAGAGTAGTTTCCTTGGTATTCTTATGTCCTTTATTTCAAGCAGGTTCGCTGAGAAGGGGTCCAAAGGCTTCCTTCCCCAAACTCCCCTGGCGCCCCATGGTGTGAAGCTATTTGGGGGCCTACCCAAGTGCCTAGGATCTCTTTTACAATGTTCTCTGTGCAGTTGAGACTTTTTTAAAAATGACCTGTCACATGAGCAAGATAGATGTTCTTCCTGCCACACTAATAGGAGCAAATAGAATCCTCTCCATCTTTGTAGAACAACACAGTTGATAAATAGCCAACAGACTCCACCTAATCAGCACCAGTAGGCTGCCTGAAGGGAACAGGCCTATCTGTCTTTGCAAATTGTTTTACTACTAGGACGCTGTGTCATTTCCAGGAATCAGACGGTAAAAATGATATATTTTTTGTGGTTTGGCATCTGCAGCTTTGCTCTGGCTTCACTGGTAACCGTCAACATCTGCAAATTATTACGCGCTTAAAAAAGAAAATCCACCACCACCACAGGCTGCACCCTTGGTCCCTGGTGGGGCCAGGCTTCCTGCCAGGCCACAACATTTTGAACTGGGGTCGAAACCAGGTTTCCTAGCAAATGCTCATATTGGAGAAGCCCATGGCCTGTGCAGCTCTTTCTGCCCTAGGAGGCTGATTCTCACACCATCCACTTGACTTTTGAGGACAAAGAAACTGTAGCTGCCAAAACAAAAATTCACCAATGCCAATGCTTCTCTTTATCACTATGAAGAGATTGTTGGTTCTTGACTCATTTGGACCAACGACCACCCAAAGGGAACTCTGCACTTGGGTGCCTGCCCCGAAATCCAGGAGCAGAGGCTCTGCCAGTCATGGAACACACATCAAAGGCTTGGAGAAGCCCAAGCCTGGCGCTCAGAAACTTGGCAGGACCGCACCTTGCCCAGGAGCCAGTGCTTTGCTCATCTAAGCTGGCTGGCTCTCGTGACTGCCTCAGAAAACAGGGCAGATGTGTGCATGGGAAGCAGCCACAGCCAACATCTGTCCTGCGGTGGGAAGGCCTGGGAGTGCACAGGTAGCACTGGAGTTCTCGGGTGGCGGCGCCAACAATTAGCAGGCTCTAAGTCACAGGCAATCTAATGACCAGGGACACGAGGTGAAACCCAGTGTGATAAGCAGCACCATTCCTGGTGACTCTGTATTTTTCCTATGATAATTTGTTCCCTAACTCATGTATAGGTCACAGAGGTTCATTTAAAAGAGGCTGAGTGGACTCAACTATGTCCCCTATACCTGGACCCAAAGGGTGGAGTGGCTGCTCTTGCATGGAAGACAAGAAGGAAGGGTATGTGCTGACATCAGAGTAACGCACTCAGAAAGAGACCATGAAGGTTTTTGGTGAAATCAGACATACCTTGGAATGTGGGTTTCACTATTATCTGATTCTGATAGACTGAGATGGGTCACAAGACGGTTAGGTAGAAGGCAAAGGGATGACTCCAGAAAGACTTACTGAAAGAGGTGAGCTCCTGAAGCAATGATACGGCAGTTTGAGGGGGAAAAAATAGGAAACAGGAAGAACATGAAACCAGGGAAAGTCTAAGAGATGACTCAAAGGGACAAGAACCCAAAACTTTGGTGGGGACCTAAAACAAGGACCTTGACCTAAGAGAGGAGCCTCTCTCAGAGATGCCACTGAAAGGATGGAGAGTTATGGCTGGGTCCTGCTGTCCACCCGAGGCTGCAAGCAGACATTGGATGACCAATGTCCAATCAGGCTTCAATCAAGCCTTCTAAAATGTCACCCCAGTTAGTTGAGACACCCAATGCACAGAGCTTTGTGAGAGCTAGGATTTGCACATAGTAGTTGATGAACAAACACCAAGTCTCTTGAGAACTTCAAACTCATGACTTCATTATTTGTGGTGAGCTCACTAACACACATTTAATCCTTCATTGTCCAGAATGGGGACAGTGCATTCTGCTAAGCAATGAATAACGTATATTTTCTACAATTTTTTCATGAAGATAGGCCACATTGAATTTATTTCATATTTTTGGACCACACAGCAAGTGATAAAGTTATTGAGAGGAGGGAACACCATGCAGTTCCCAAGCAGGCACATCTATGTAAATGGCATGGTTTCTAGTAGGTATCGACATCCTCCTACCTAGGTATTAGACAGAAAGCCTTGATCCTGTGACCTTGCTGATAGCATCTCACAGGATGACATTAAGTTGAGCATCTGTAAAAGAAGGAGTTCTAGGGTCTAACCTGCTGGAGAAGTGTGCTACCGAGCACAGTCAACAGATCATCCAGTACACACACACACACACATACACACACACACACACACACACACACACACACACACACACACACACAGAGGCAGGACCATGAGAATGCAGTTCTGTGTCCCCAGCATGGGAATTCCACTCCAGAGGAATAGCCCACACCTTCCATTCAGGACTTGGAGGTCACTGCAGAGAACTTCTTCTGTCTGCAGCCCAGTGAAGATGACTATCTTCATTCCTGTGGACAGCCATGGCGAAGTCCAACCAGGCAGGGTGACTTAAAACACCAGAAAAAAAACTCTCCATTCTGGAGGAGAGGTCAAAATCTAAGTGTCAGCAGAGTTTATTCTTCGTAAGGATCTTTCCCAGGTCCCTCTTTTAGCTTCTGGTGTTGCTGGCAGTGCATGGCGTCCTGTGGCTTATAGAGAAATCTACCGCATCCCTGCCTCTGGGGTCATGTGGCTTTCTCCCGCTCTTCATCTCTGTTCTCCTCTCCTCTTCATAAAACACAGTCACATTGGATTAGGGTTCATCCACCTTGACTCTATACTACCTACAGATGTCTACAATAACCTGATTTCCACAGAAGATCACTCCATCAGTCATCAGGGACCAGAAATTTAGGATATCATTTTGAGGGCCATAGGTCAGCCTCTAGCAGGCAAAGGCAGAGCTGTGGTGATATAGGCTCAGGTCCTGGGGTTTCTGCCAATGCACTTTTCTGCTTGAAGATGAAACATAAGGAGGCTCTCCTCTGTCAAAGTCCCCTGTGCACAAGTGCCTGCCTCTGATTACCAAAGTCTTCCATGGTCTTGGGTCAGGAGCAATAGGCTATATTTCATGTTTCCATGTAGGCCGTGTACAGACACAAGCACTTCTGGCAGAAAGGGGATGATCTGAAAAGTTTATCCCGGGAGAGTCCCCAAACTGAGCAGATACAAATAGTTATATTTGAATTTCAGATAAGCCATGAACAATAATTTTAGTATACTCATGTCCCACACAATATCTGAAAACCACTTAATAAAATTATGAAATGTGAAGATAGCAGAGTGCTCTGTATTTTATCTGACTGGCTTGTGCCCCCACCAAAACAAGACAGCTGGCCTGTGTCCAGTGGCCATTCCCCACCTGCAAACTCTGTCCACACTCCATCTGCCCTACAGGCTGCAGGCAGGCTTTCTATGCAATCTCTTTTAAAAGAAAAAAAAAATCTTAAACAAATTAAATTTAGTGGATTTTAAACCAGGCATGGTGGCATGACCTGTAATCCCAGAACTCTGGGAGGCTGAGTCAGGAAGATTACAAGTTCAAGTCCAACCTGAGCAGCATAGCAATTTAGCCAGACCCTGTCTTAAAAAAACAAAAAATAAAAAAAGGATTGGGCATGTAGTAGAGCCCTTGGATTCAATCACCAATAAAGAAAAAGAAAGGAAAGGAAAGGAAAGGAAAGGAAAGGAAAGGAAAAGAAAAGAAAAGAAAAGAAAAGAAAAGAAAAGAAAAGAAAAGAAAAGATAGCAGAGTATGATTGGGCACAAAACACCCATGCAGTGGGTAGGCCTCAGTTTCAGTGAGAACACGTCCTAGGAACTCTTGTCTGAAGCGAGCAGCATATTCGTGGCGGGGCATGGGTACAGGGCTGCACAAACAGCTTTCTTTGCACCAGCCCAGGGCGCGGCCTTACTCAGCTTGGCCAGACCTCGCTGCTGACTGAAGCACAGCTGCTGTGACTGGCCGGATCCAGGCTGCTATGACCAGGCCAATACCGTCATCCCTCAGCTCCCGCAGGGCACTTGCCCCAGAACCATTCGCAAGAGCAAAATCCAAGGACACTCGGGTCTCTTGCATAACTATACTTGCACACAACCCCTACATAGCCTCCCGTGTACCTTAGATTGTCTCCAGATGGCTTCTGATGCCCAGCACAATGTCACTTTTATACCTGTCCTTGTTATACACTGTGTTATTTAGGATATAGTCACAAGGGGAGAAAAAAATGTTTGCACGTTTTCAATACAGACATTTTTTTTTTCAAAAACAACCTTTGTCCATCTGTGTGGTTAGTTGACTGTAGATGCCAAATCCCTGGATACAGGGGAGACTACATTAAGCTTTAGTCAGGTTGCATGCTAAACTAGATCATGCTCCATTGAAGACTTAAGCACAGAGGCAGCCTCATGCTACGTTTAGTTAACTGGACACCCCCACTAGGGCGGAGAGACTATAGCCAAGGAGACTGACATGAAATTTTAAACTGTGACCAATATTTCTCTAAATTAAACCACTCCCACAAACCTGATCACATTGGACCACATAAGATGATATGGCCTGGATTCATTTCTCCTCCAATACTATGATTGAGGTTGGAGGTAGCTAATGAAATATCTGGAAATGAAAGGAGAGAGGCCTGCCTTGGAGCCCACTCTCTGGGCTGGGCCACCTTCTGGGTGGAATGTTAGCCCAGGCTCAAGATGCTCGAGTTTGACCACAGTGGGACAGCTTAGCTCATGCACAGCAGGTCCCCGCACATGCGCACAATGGTCTTTGGCACCCTTGGCCACCCCAACCCTATCACCCTGTCACTGATGATGCAATTCGAGCCTTGTGGGCTGTGGATGCAATGGCAGTTCCTCTAAGGGCCACACAAGGTCAAAAGCTCCACTTCCAAAGGAAAGGCTGAGTCAGGCTGCCCACTGCAGGAGCCACACCTCAGATCAAACCCTAAACCCTGCCCCAAACACTAAGGCTGAGACCCTTAGCACCAAGGACCCACAACACTCCACGCTCCTCCCACTGGCCCACCCTGCCCTTTGTAGTAGATCCTATCTTTTCCAAATGAATCACTCCCTGAGCCTGCTGCTACTCTTTGGTGTCCTGCTCAGTTCTTTCTTTCAGACACCAGGAGCCTGGACAGAACCCTGACCTAGTAATGTCATGACATTTCTAGTGCTCCATAAAACTGTATATATGTTCTAGCTTTTGAAGTTGATTTTAATTTCCAAATTGCTGTGACCTATCTCTCCAAAGTCATAATTGAATCCTCTTCCCACCACCTTTTCTTATCCAAACACAGTGCGAACCATGTCTTGGTCTGGTAGCCCTTTCTGCTTGCCAATCTATCCTGTTGATCAAGCTGGAGACAACTTCTCAAAAGCTCTGTAACTCCCTTCCCCCAACACACATACATACACAGTCACCTCCAGTCACTGTGTTAAAACAGGGTCACAGGATGAGTAACATTCCTGCTACGATGACTGCCATCATCACTGTACACCGAACCAATCAGGAAGGTATAATTTTGGACCAATCAGCAACTTGCTATTTTCAACCTTTCATTTGCCTATGGGCACCTCCAGTCAAAAGACTCCCTGATCTTCCATTGACATGTAACTGGAAGACAGGTAAGCATTTTGATAGGACAGTTTACTCACAGCCTGTTGACAGGACAGCTATCCCAATGTGTTACATGCATGAGAGGGAGATTAACTGGGAATTCTAGATACAGAGCACCCCTTCCCCTGCCCTCAGGGGCCACCATGAGGCTCTCCAGCAGCCCACTCTCACCCTGCAAAGTGCATTCTTTGCCACCTTCAGTGAACATGCATCCTCGCTGCCTTTCCCATGCATCTTGTACCATTCTTTGGGAATCTAGAAGCCGCAGGGCCCCTGCATCAGTAACAACATGGCTAGTAAACCTTGTGTGGCCAGTGGAGAGCCAGCTCTGGGGGTCTATGCAGTCTCTGCTGCTCTTGGTTGCCCATACTTGCCCACACAGCCTCCACCCCAGGCTCTTCAAGACACCTTTGAGCTCCCCAAATCTCCCACACATGCTACTACCCAGAGACACCAAGCTGCGCTCTAGGATGGACTCTTTCACCCATCTCTGCACACTGCTCCTCTACCTTAAAAATGAGAATGGGAGTGGAGCTTCACAAGCAAGGCCTGTTGCTGTGGGGAGCACAGCACTCTGCAAAATCTGATTTCTAACATTTTAGGCTCGCTTGCTCGTGTTCCTGACTTTCCTGCTCACTATCTCTTCTTTAGGCCACATCCACTTACCTTCCTGTTAAAAACTAACTCTGGACCTTGGCCTCCCTCAAAAGAGCCCTGCCCGCTGGCTCCTCACAGCTGCTCTGTTTCCCCATGTTGCCCCTGTGGTTTGGAATCCAGCAAATCCTCTCCAGACTCCAGCTCCCTCCTGAGCCTCAGCCTCACAATGTTCCTGGCTCCTTGCGAGAATGTTTCAAGTTCAAAGAAAACTGAAGCATGGATGGGAGCAGCAGGCTGGGACGGGAAAGGCATGTGGGTGGCGACACGTGGAACCTCAGGAGCCATGCACTGACTTCCCTCCCAGGCCAAGTAAGCTCATCCACCCTCAGCCAAATGGGCTGCCTGAGAGATGCAGACTGTCCTTCCCATCACCTGGAACTTCACAGAGCCAAGAGTTGGGGGTCTCCTCCCCACGAGCTGGTGTGGCAGCAGCCACCTCCAGGCTGAGGCTACCTTCTGTAGCCACCACTTCTTCCAGATTGTTCATCCCACAGTTTAAGACAAAAAACAAACAACAGACATTGATTAAAGTGAAAAGTACAAGCAAAAGACTCTTTTTTCCTCTTAGGCTTTTGAACAATCCAGGGTCTGTTGCATGTTAGGCAAGTGTTCTACCATTGAGCTATGCCTCTACCTGATTGTCACTTTTTTTGTATGTGTGTAGATCTGAGGATTGGATCCAGGGCCTTCATGCTGAGTACATCCCAGCCCTTTTCTCTCTCTTTCTTCTTTCTTTCTTTCTTTCTTTCTTTCTTTCTTTCTTTCTTTCTTCCTTCCTTCCTTCCTTCCTTCCTTCCTTTCTGTCCATCTTTCTGTCTGTCTGTCTTTCTTTCTTCTTTTTTTTCAAGATTTCACTAAGTTGCTAAGTTGCCTAGACAGGGCTCAAACTTGCCACACTCCTGCTTCAGCCTCCAAGAAGGCCTGATGCTGGGGTTGAGTCCTGTGGTTTGAATACACTGCTCAGTCTAGCAATGGTATAGAAAAGGCAACCCCTGTTGGGGGGTGGGGGGGAGGGGGGGACAAGATAGTCTATAGGGAGTTACTTAGTCTTTTTTATTTCAATTGTTTGTTTGTTTCTTTGTTTGATTGATTATTTGTTTTTTAGGGAAGGGCCTACAGAGTGTTCAGAGTCTCACTAATAGATCAGACTCGCAGTGATCTGCCTGTTTACAGCTTCCCAAGAGCTGGGATTACAGTCATGCACCACCACGCCCAGTTTCAGTGGCTGTCTCAGCGCACCCCTGAGGTAAGAACAGGGATCAAAGAAGCCCTGGCCCCTGCACTTGCTTGCAGGTGCTTTAATCCTCTGAGCTATTTGGCTGGCCCTTAATTAAGTTTATAATTGCTACTTTGGAATATAAAATTATTTGTATTAATAGGATATTGAGTGTACAGTGTTAACTCAGGTTAAACACCTGCCTCCTCAAATACTTTCTTTATGCTGAAGAACATTCAAAATGCCTTCTGACAGCGTTGAGGACTGAGCCTGGGGCCTCACATGTGCTAGGCAGGTGCTCTACCTCTGAGCTACCTCCGGGCTTCTTCAAGTGCACTGTGCTGTTCTCAGCAGCCGCCCTGTGGAGCAGCAGCACAGCACGACTCCTCATCCTCTCTAGCTCAGCACCGCTGACCAGTCTCTCTGCACTGCTGGCCCCTGCCCCTGCTCTCCCCAAGCTCTGGGAACCTCCCGTCCACTCTTGTCCCCTTGGAGTCCAGCTCTCTCACATTCACATGTACTGAGACCGTGTGCAACCTGCATTTCTGTGCCTGGATTATTTCACTTGACATAATGATCCCCAGTTCACTCTGCACTGTGGCAAGTGACAGGATTTCCTACTTTTTTGAGGCTGAATAGTATTCCATTGTGTATATGCACGGCATTTTCTTTATCCATTCATCGGCTGAGACAGGCAGTTAGTCAAGTCCCACGTCTTAGCTATTGTGAACAGCGCTGGAAAATAGTGCTGCAGATGTCTCTTCAGCACACTGACCTCATTTCCTTTGGATAGATGCCCAGTAGAGGAACTGCGGGATCACAGGGAGCTCTATTTTTAATTTTCTTGAGGCAAAGTCATGCTGTTTTCCCAGTGGATATACTAACTTACCTTTCACCCGTGGCATATAAGGTTTCCCCCCCTCTCCACATTGCCAAGAACTTGTTATTGGTTTATTTATAGCAGGATAGGCCCCTTCTTGTCCTGTTGTAAAATGTCCCTGTGCCCAGAAAGAGAGGTCAGCACAGAGCAGAGCCAGGGTGGACAACTCCTTGGTCTGAACTCCTGCCCCTCCTTGCCATGCCTTGCAAGTCAGCCCTTTCCGGAGAGCACATTTGTGCCATTAATCCTCCCGCTCCTATACTACGTATTTGCTAGAGTGGTTGTGTCAACTGCCCTGGGGAGAACTCCTTTGCTCACTATTCTTCATACCTCCTTCCTTCCCTTTATCTCCAAATACACCAGAAAAGCTTAAAACCACTACTGCATTGACCTTTCCTGACCCATGGGAGGAAATCCACATAGCAGCAGCCCAAGCAGCCTAGATGTGCTATGGATAAGCAGCTGAAAGATGCAAGAAAGAGCTGCTGCGTGCAAGCCCACACAGAAGGGGAGCAGCACCCTGCTTCTTGGGTCCTCCCTCCCTCCACTTCTGTCTGCAATTACTTCATACAAATTCAGGTGTGACCTGCACCTTTAGAAATTGAGTTTAGGAGCTGGGGAGATAGCTTGGCAGTCTAGGCGCCTGCCTGGTAAGTGTTAGGGTCCAGGCTCGATCCCCAGTACTGCATGCCGTGTCAGCCCCAGAATGCCAGGAGCACTGTGCCAGCCTCCAAAACCAGGTATGGTGGCACATGCCCATAATCGCAGCACCGGGGAGGCTGAGACAAGAGGATCACTACAAGTTTGAACTACATAGCAAGACCCTATAACAAATAAAACTTTAAAAAAAGAGAAAAAATCTGAATTTAAGACTCACTAAATACAGCCTGGTTCCCTGCACCCAGACAGCAACTAGCATCAGAGCTGAGCTCTCCAAATGAAGGAGCCGGCCAGCTCAGCTTCTCCTGCTTGTCCTCTGCCTGGTGAGCATGCGCAACCCCCACATCCCTAAATCAGTCACATTTTCATTGCTAGGACAAAGTATTTGTCATATGCAGCTTCAAGGAATAGAGGCCTCAGGCCAAGGTCAGTGGCTCCAAAGTAGGAACATCATGACAAGCTGCTCATCAAGGCAACCAGGAGGCAGGGAGGGCAGGAGCCCAGAGAAGGGGCCAGGGATCGGACAGTGCTCTAGGGTCACGGTCCCACAGCATAGTACCTTCAGCTAAGCTCTGCCTCTTATTTCCATTACCTCCTGGTAATGCCGACAAATTAAGGTCTTATTATAGAGCCCCAAGATCCAATCCCCTTCCAAGAGAGCATCCTGTGACCACAGGCACTTTATGGGGACACCTGATATCTAAACCACAATTCACCCTGTAACGCGTGCACATACTAGGCTGCACGTGTGTCTGTATGCAGGTGTGTGCACATGGGTCTATGTGTGAGTGCACGCGTATGTGTGCTGGGGTGTGTCTGTGCATATGTGTGTGCAGTGGAGTGTGAGTTTGCATGGGTGTGTCTGTGTACATGCATGTGCCTGTGTAGGCTTGCATGTTTAATGAGAAGCAGTTTGTTCTGAGCTAACCAAAGACCTTGGGAATCACATGTGGCTCTCAACTTCTCAAGCACGGGGTGAGGGCGTGTGTTGCCTCCAGCAGAGGCATCTATCTGTCAGAATACAGAACTGAAGCCAAGAGCCGCCGCAGTACTGCGGCAGGGGTGGTGTGGAGCAAAGCATATTTCTCTGGGTTTGTTTTTTTTCCTTACCTACAAAGAAGCAAAAGCAGAAGGTGAGGGAAACTAAGAAGGAAATGGCTTATTATTACCTGCACAAGAGCGGCATTGAGGCTGACAGCAGGCAGAGCAATGCTTTGAAGATTAATGGGCCCATAAATGCGAGCGCCTTACGAGGTTTCTCCTCGACACTGAGCAGAGCACGGAGGCCTTGTGCATAAAGCGCGGCAAGGAGCCCGCGCTGTAATGAGTACCACAAAGCTCTCTTTATCGTCTCTCTCCAGCCTGGCAGGAGGTAGGGCAGACCCAGGCTGCCCCACTCCCAGACACAGGAGGGGCTGCGGTGAGGGCTTCCCCATGCCAAGCCACTCTGCAGCAGCTCAGGCAGTTGGTCCCCAGGGGGAAACAGGCAATGAAACACCTCCTGTCCACCCCCCATGCCTGCCTTGAGCTCAACATGTCAGTTCCCCAGCTTTAATGAGGACAAAGCCCGAGGCAGCTTTCTTTCTGCAGCATTTTCAAAACTTGGGAAATCCCACCTTTCCACAAAGCCAGGGGCCCTGGGCAGGGATACACCTCACTGTTATGGACAGCTACAGGGACACAGATCACAACAGTCTTCTCAGGAAAATAATATGTAAGCCTGATTTACAGGATACTGTGTACTGTGTGAAGTTCCCACTTCACAAGTCAGCCAGCTGCAGGGACTGATTGTGGTCCTTAGGTCCTGGACACTTGGAAGTGACACATGCCATGAAATCCAGTCAAGCTTCCTGAGCTGCGCAAAGGCTTAAATGTTTAAAAATGTATTGCAGAGGGCCACAAGATAGCTCAGCGGTCTAAAGCGCCTGCTTAGGCAAGTTTAGGCAGGTGCAGCGGACCAAGGTACAATCCCTGGCACCAAATGCTACAACAGCCCTGCTCTCAGGGTGAGCAGAGCCAGCAAAAAAAAAAAAAATTTTTAAAGAAAAATGTATAGCAGGAAAGGTCACATTGCCATGAGCCACCACTCTGAGCATACTCGTCCCCTCGGCCTTGCACCTCTGCAGCAGCTCTGGAGTCCTCTTTCCATCGTATCTTTAGCTGCATTGTCTTGGCTGCTTCTGTGTCCTGGATCTCTTCAAAATATTTTGCTTTCATGGTCATTTTCACTTGGGAGAAAAGCTGGAAGTCACACAGTGCCACTTCCAGTGACTAAGGTGGATGAGGACACAGCGTCATGGTTTTACAAACTGCCTTTTCGCTGGCTGGCACTGGCAGCAGCAGTCACCGTATTTTTTTTATCACACCTTGAAAAGTTCCTTAGGACTCCAGTGCTACAGCAGAAGGTAGCCAGGATGATGGGATGAATGTATTTGAAGGGAGGATTTTGAAAGGATTCATGGGCAATGTACTGTAATATTTTTAATTTAAACATTCACCCTGTATTTTGATCACCCCTTGTCCACGTCTATTTTCAAAGCCTGATCTGGGAATTTTGTTCTGAGAGCCTGAGCCAATCAATATGGCTGCTATCAGAAAGCCAGAGGCCACAGGGTCCCCCAGCCTGAACTTGTTAGGTGGCACACAGGAAGCTCAGTGTCCCTGGTATACCACCCCAGCCCTGGTTCCCAGATCCCAGCCCAGGCCCTAGGCTCTGCAGCTCCCAGGTGGGGCAGTAAAGGAGTCACCACCTCCAGGTAACCTTCCCTGATACACCCTGTCCCTCTCCTTCGCTCCCAAAAGATTTCACCCCACAGCCAGAATAGAAAGACAAGCTTCTGTGCAGGCTTGTCCACTGGGTATGAAACATCTAGAAGGAATAGAGACGGGAGCTCTTCACAAAACCAGAAATAGAACTTCCGTCCTTGTATCATCACGTGTCGGCTGTCTATCCAACGAATGAAGCCTGGATGTGCTGATTTACTGTGGCACCAACAGTCAAGACAGGACTCAACCTCTGTGTCCATCAGCAAAGAAACAGACAAAGAAAATCCAGCACATGGACACAGTGGAAAATTATTCAGCCTGGGAAAAGAAAGAAATCTGCCATCTTCAGCAAAGCAGTATGGCCCAGAGAGACAAATGCCAGCTATTCCCACCTACATGCCGAAGCTAAAATAAAGTTGATATGCTAAAATATAGCAGACAGAAGAAGGGTGGTGAGCAAGGGCTGGGAGGAGAGAGGATAGTTAGTCAACAGGCACAACTCAGGGGACTGGCCTCTACTTTCTTCAGCAGACTGGTTTAATGGTGGTTGGCAACAACTGAATGTATATTTGAAATTAGCCAATAGTCAGCAGGATCAGCAGGAGTTCAAGGCCAGCCTGGGCTCCATAGCAAGACTCTGTCTCAAACAAAAACAAGAAAAAAATTTATACCATAGAGATCTCCAATGTTTCCATACACAGAAATGATGAATGTTGTTGTGATGGATAATGCATATGACCTCATTCATACAGCACATTGTGTGCAGGTATTGAAATGTTGCTCTGTCCTCCATAAATAGGCACAAGTATTTTCTGCATCAACTAAAAATTGAAGTTAGGAAAATTCTGAGTGCTTAGGAGAGGGAAAACAATACCACAGTGCTAGTGTCTTTGGCGATCATGAATAGCACAGGGACAGAGGGACAATTCATTCCAGGGACAGGAAGTGGGCAAGGAGGATGCAGGGCTTTGCAAACAAAAGGAGGAAGAGGCTAGGATAAGGGGTGGGAGGCTGTTCAGCACATGCTTCCAGCCACTCTGCTGGATCCACTTTCCACCTGCAGAAAGCCTGGGCCCCAGCCAGAGACAGGGACTGAGTCCCCGGCCTCTAAGCTGATAGATGGCAACGCACTTGCCTGTCCATTGGCAACTGTGTATTTTATCTATTGTCTCCTAAATAAGCACTGGCTTTAAGGACTTTTAAAATTGATATAAAAACATTAAAGCAAAATGAGAGGAGTTATTTGCTGTTCTAGGATATTGACGACATGAACGAATCACTAGAATAAATATTCCTCAAACTTGCTAAGCACAAGGTCAGCACCACGCTCCACGCGTAGTAAGAGTGAGGATCAGCGTGGATTGACTCAACTGATTGATCAGATGCTTAAGTAGTGTTTGTTAAAGGACTGAGTGAATAGATAAATAAAGGCAGAAAGTCAAGGACTGGAGTCGATGCTACACATTCAATGCACAGAATAATGAGCCCTCAAAATAAGGCTGAGCCATGATATCAGGTATTAGACATCCTGAGCTGTGAAATGCAGTCCATGCTACCTTCTTCCCTCCTTATTCCCCTCTGTGAAGTTTCTAACAAATGAAACCAACATTCCTGAGCAGGAGGAATGCTGTCCCCACCTCGGTGCACACTCCTCCCGCTGGCCACCCTCCCTGACCCTCAGTGCTCAGCCTTTGCTTGTCCCCAAGTCAAGTCCAGACAGCTACAAGTTCAGGTTGCCCAGAACCAGCGAATGCCAGGGGTAGCAACATGCCACAGTGCAGGTACACAGGTCTCGGCCTTTTCAAAGAGTTATTATTGTTGCTGTTTTACTTCATCTCTGTGAGCTAGGACAGGCATCTTCTTTTCTATTCTCACACTTTCTCTTCCCTGCTAGTGTCTGACTCAACCCCTCCTCCCTCTCCTGGCCCTAGTCCTACCAGCAAGAATTATAGACATATATGTACATGATGTGGGGGTGGGCACGAGTGAGTGCATGCACACAAACACAGACAAATGAAGGAACTCTCATTGAGGACCTGCAATTATGGGACTCTATTAAATCAGTACAGATTGCGTCTCCTAGGATTTACACCCATAAATAATGAAATTTCATCATTTGTAGGAAAATGGAAAGAAGAGATCATCATGTTAAGCAAAATAAGTCAAACTCAGGAGTACAATTATTGTATGTTTTCTCTAATAGGTGGGATTTTTAAAAAAAGAGCAAAAACGTAGAAAGCCTGTTACTAGAAAAAAAAAACAAAGGAAACAAGAGTGGAGAAGGGATGGAAGGGTGAGTAATGGGGGATGGATGTGATCAAATTGCGTTATTTCTGTGTATGAAAATGCCAACTGAAACTCAATATTTTATAAAATTAATAGGTATGATAAAGGTATATTTATAAAAATCCGGAGAAATCTTTTTAGCTAAGGAGAAGTGGGGTGAATCCCATAATCGGGGCACACACCGACAGCCTTTCTATTCCACAGTCTACTCCAATGAGCGCTTTGTGGTCTTGAAGAATCTAGGACCCCCAGTCCTGCCAGCAAGATATACATGTATATGATGTGTGTGTGTGTATGTATGTGTGTGTGTGTGTGTGTGTGTGTGTGTGTGCGTGCACACACACAAACATAGACAAATGAAGGAGCTCTTATTGGGGACCTGCAGTTATGAGACTACACTGAATCAATACAGGTTGTGTCTCCTAGGACTTACAGCTGTTCTACATGTATTAACCCAGCTTTGAAGACAAAGTTTAATGTTAATAGTAAAGTACAGAAAGCCCTTGCTCCCCACACTCCATTATCTGCTCCTACAGTACAATACTCATTTTTAGATAGGTTTGTATGTGCATAAATAAATGTTTAATAGCCAGCATATGTGTGTGCATATGTATCACAAGGTTTCAATCTATTTTGACAGGTATAGAGTTTCCCCTTACACTCTTGACAACAACTAGCAATCCCAGAAAGGAATTAGAACCTAAAGACTAAGGCTTTCTTCCAAAAGTCCTCAGGGCCAAGAGTTTGCTCCATGGTACAGCCTGCCCAATGATTGGCCGTTCTGTCCTGATAGCCACAGTGGTGTACGTCAGCAGCTCCTGCCACTTGCTTTCCAGGTCTGACGAAAGTGCTCTCTCAGCTCCACTTGCAAGAGGGCCCACTGGCTTAAGCAAACCAGTCCTCTGTGCATGCACCTGAGAAGTGATGAGACAGCAGGAGGGAGGGTGCCCCATGTCTGTTAGGCATAATGTTGGCCAGTCTATGGCAGAAACAAGTGGCTTCCACTCAGAGAAAAAATTTAGAAGAAAAATATTTTTAAAAAGACACAGTGGTTCAGTGGGCCAGTCTACTGACTGGTCCTAAAACAGAGGCCAGTTTCAAAAACAGACAGAGGCCTTTATGAGGTATGTTTTCTCCAAAGAAAATATACAGACAGCCAATAAGCACATCAGAGACCCTCAGCATTGCCAGTCATCGGGGAAACGGGGACCAAAACCACAGAACAGTACTACTTCACACCAATTAGGAGAGCTATGATCAAGGTCAACACAAAACAGAAAAATAATGAGTGTGACTGAGGATTTGGAGAAAAAGAACCCTTGTGCAGGGCTGGGGGAAAGATGAAATGATATGGCAGCTATGGGAGGTGGCATGGCAGTTCTCAAGAAGTTACAGACTCACTGTCTGACCCAGCAAACCCGTTCCAGTATCAATACCAAAAAAGGGAAAGCAAGAACCCAAACAGATGCATACACAGCAGTGCTCGTTATTCACAATAGCTAAACAGTGGAAACTACCTGAATGTCCACTGACAGATGAATAAACAAAAATAATTGAAACATTCGATGAAATATCATTCAGCCTCAAAGGGGAAAGAACTTCTGACATAAGCATAAGGCACATGAAGCTTCAGGATGTGTGAGGCAATCAGTAACTGTATGTACCTTTAAAAATTTATGGTAGTAAAAGATACCATGAATCCAGCTCAAAAAGTTTCTCCTCACCTCAAGCACATTTAGCTCATTGTGGCTTTCTGAAGCAACTCTGGAGGCCTCTTTCTTGAGTAGCTTTATGAGGTGTGATCAAAAACACAGGGAGTGGGCGGGCCAGATAGCTCAGTGGAATAAAGTATCTGCTTAGGCAGACGCAGGGGCCAGGGGTTCAATCCCCGGCCTACCATCGCAGCCAACCCCCAGGGTGTAATGAGACAGCGATTGAAACTGGGTGTGGTGGTGCGCACCTATAATCTCGGTGCTTGTGAGGCTGAAAAACAGGCAGGATCACTACAAGTCTGATCTGTGTAGTGAGGACCTGTAGACCCTGTACTAAATACATTTTTTTAAAAATGCTGGGAGTGCCACCGCTGATGCCAAGCCAGTGGAAAGGCAGTGTTGGTAGAAACACGACAGCCCACTCACCTTACTCACTGGGTTTGGCACCATGCACTTTTGAGCCTTCCCCGAAGTCAAGATGGCCACAAGGTGCAAACATGCTGTGTCCATTCAGAGCATCAAGACAGCCAGGATGCGCACATCAGACTTTCAGAAAAGAGGACTCCAGAGCTGCTGGAGAAAGTGGCCAGCAGGATAGGACAAGCGTGTTTAAAGCAAGGAGGCAGATTCTGAGGAGGATTAATGACAATATGTCTTTTACCGCAATTTTAAAAATTTAAGTAGTGATCATGTGTCACCAAGTAGAATAAGCTAGTCACAAAAGGACCAGCGGTATATGGGCCCATTTATAGGTGAATAATCAAATCACAAAGGGACAAAGCAGAGCAGTGATCGCCAGGAGACCTGACAGGGAAGGGAGGTGTGGGGTGGACGCACAGAGTTTCAGCTGAGTAAGAGGAGACACCTCGGGCAGTCGGTCGGGGAGGCGGTGGGGCTGGAGCTGTCTGGCTGTGCCAGTGAATTACACACACGGAAGTGCTAGTGTGGGAAATCTTATTTGGGAACACTTCAGCTACGACTGTTCTTTAAATTTTAACTCTGGGAAAAGTAAGAACCAGGACAGCAGGCATTGCGTCTTTTTGTTTTGTTTATTTGTTTATTTTTCTCAGATGCTAGATATTTTAGCTTTGGGGAAAAAATAAAGAGCACAGTTTTCTTATCTGTACCGAAAGACAACATGCTGAGAATTTGAAAAGACTTAATCACACTGAATTTCTGCGGAATACAGCTATATAAATGTATGCTAATATGTCCATTTACATGTCTATATTTCATAATGTATATAATATGGTACCAAAAAATTAAGACAAAAATATTTCTATCTGAAGTGTATATATATACACATATGTATGTATGTATGTATATATATATATATATATATATATGTATATGATAATTATACTTCTATTAACACTGACATAATTTGGAGCTTCTCCTTTTTCCAAGTGCTAATTCATAGCTTCCTCAAAAACGACACAAAAATGTTAAACTAATAAACTTTATGAAGGCGTGTTCTTTTTTTTTATTTTAGCACAGGGTCTACAGGGTCTCACTATATAGATCAAACTCGTAGTGACCCACCTGTGTTCAGCCTCCCAAATGCTGGGATCACAGGTGCACACGACCACACCCAGTCTTAGTCGAAGTCTCGGTGCGCCCCAAGGGCAGGGCCAGCACAGCACGCCAGGGGTCAAATCCCAGTCGCTGCACTCTGCCTAAGCAGGTGCTTTAAGGACATGTTCTTATATCTGAAATTAAGACTAAGTTGAACTTGCACTCATTTAATTCCCTTAGAATGCAACTTTAGAACACTCATCTTTTAAATCAATACAGAGCATCCTGTAGTTTGCGTCCTGCACTTTCCATTTAGTCATTATTTCATCTCAGGCATCTGCCTATTTGATGGGCCATGCTGAAGTGTAAAACTGAGCCCTGGGTCCTCCCATCAGACCAGGAGAGACAGAGGCATCCTGTGTTCCAGCCTGGCTCTGATCTGTCCTCTGCCAGCAGGAGCAGGTCACACCCATGTCACGGAGGCACTGGACTCCAATTCCCATCCCCACTCTCCCTGCACTGTCCCTGCTCAGCCTGGCCCCTGTCTGCAGTAAATGGATGACCTCTGTGGAAGACACTATGACTTCTGTCTCATCTGCACCCTCACCTGCATGAACAGGGAGGATGCAGGCCCAGCCTCAGCCTTAAATGATGGCCACAAGCGACCACTGCCACACACAAGGTCCTCCCTGCCTCCTCCATCACCCACCCTGCTCCTCACACCTCAGAGCTGCTCGCTGTCCTCTAAGTCTCTACTCCACAGGACCCTGGCCTCCCCAATTTTCCATTTATGTGTGCCTCCTGAAGCCTCCTGCCACAGCCCGGTGACAGTCAGCTCCCCTTCCTGCCCTTGCACTCCTATCCCCCTTTTGTCCTTAGCTTCCAACCTCCATTCCAACTGCTACCCAGTCTCATAGGCCTAGCTTTAAGTCCCTGAAAGCCCTCCTCTCCCATCACAGTGCCTAAGAAACCCCTCCATCCCCCACCCATTGGGCTCCAAAGATGACATCTCAGGAGTCACATGTAAGGTGGGCAGAAAAAAGATGCCAGATGTTAGAGGGAGACATAGACACCCTTTATCAGCCTTTTAATGTACTAACCCTCCTCCTCCCACCCAGATCTGCAATAAATACGTCCCCAGGAAAGTGCTCTTGTCAATCTGCAACTACTAATACATATGATATCAGTTATTGTGATGAACACAAGCACACAAGTATATATCATGTCAGGACTATGAATGTGTTTACTTGCCTGTGACAGAGTAATGCTCCACCATATGTCCAGGTTTCACTCCCAAAATCATGTAAATGTGTCGCTTTCATAGCACAAAGGACTCAGAGATATGATCCGGGGCTGAGAGAGGGAAGTGGTGTTAGACTCTCCAGGTGAACACAGCCCAACCCCCCAACTGCGTGCCAGCAGCGGACAGCCTTTCCCAGCTATGGTCACAGAGGGCAAAGTGGGGTCCACGTGGAGGAGGAGGTCACAGGCAAGACAGCACAAGAGCACAGCCTTCAGAAAGAAATGTGGCCTCCGGGCCCTCGACTGACCTGATTGCCAGAACCGTGCAGTTGCAATTGACGTTGGAACAGACACAGCAGAGCTAGCACGATCCCTATTATGTGCACATGTGCGTGTGTGTACGTGTGCATGCGTGTGTGTGTGTGTGTGTGTGGCTGGTATCATAGAGTCCTCAGGCTGAGATGCGTGCCAGATTGCCCTTAAGTTTCCTGCAGAACCAGAGAGTCGATGTTTCTTGCACCCATGGAGCTGGGATGGTCCTGTTCAGTACTCTCAGTGAAGCCCAGGCCCTTCACACTGAGCTCTAACCCCAGGCCCATTTCATGTTTTATTTTGAGGCAGGGTCTCCCTAGGTCACTACGTTGCCCAGGCTGGGCTGGAGCTTCCATTCTTCCTGCCTCTGCCCCCATAGTGCTAGGATAACGGCCAGGTACCATCATGCCTAGTGAATCTCTGATTTTTAGGTGACACAGAATATTCATTGCTTGGGACTGGCATTGAGCTCTAGGCTCCGGGAAATAGGAGTGGGTTGTCAAGGGGGAACATGTTGCCTGCACAGTTGCCAAAGATTTTGACCAGGAGGTGGCTTTCTGTCAGGAGTCTCAGCACAAAGTGGGCCACAAAGAAGCGCCTCTCTGGATTATGATGATTCCTCATGACCAAGGCAGCCCAAGAGTCAGCCTGCTTCTGGGCAAAGCCCCAGGTCACACAAGTGCTGAGAGGGAGTGAGCAGCAGAGCTTAGGCATCGGAGGATCTGGGGAACCCCTTGCAGACCCTTGTAGCTCCTGTTGAGCCTGGGCCCACTGAGCCCCAACCTATGCTGAGAAGATGCAGAACTCCACAGGTGCTTGGGCCACAGTGGCACAGAGGAGACCATGGGTGGGACAAGGGTCGAGCCCTGGGAAGAGGACACCTGCTGGGAAACCCTGACCCCACCTGGTGATGGAGACACTGCTGAGTCTCAAGAGCTAGTTGAAGACTTAGTACCTGATGGTCCAGCCCAAACCAGCTGGGCCAGGTGTGTGACGACATGCTGCTCTCACCTGACTGCTGTCACCTGACTGCCATCCACCTGGGGTCAGGAATAGGAAAACAAGGCATGATGAGATCAGATGCATGAGTCTTCTCCCTCTGAGAATGATCGCAGTGTGAGCCCAGCTTTGAGCAACTGGCTAGGAAAGAAGGATGCTTCATTTGCATGGGCCCAACACAGCACTGCAGAGGTGAGCCAGCCATCTGTGCCCAGGGACAGGAAGCCCAGCAAGGTTTCTCAGGGTCAAGATTTAACAGGGCCTAGAAATAATTAGGATGCACATTGAACAGTTAAGTTTTCTAACAGCAGATGGGGACACTGCCCATTTTACACAAGAAAATGTGAAGTCTTAGGGAAGTTAAATGACCATCTCTGGGCAAAGGATCAGCAGTTCATCTCAGGTATGAAGTGATACATCTGGGTCATTTCCAGGGAACAACTCCAGACAACCAGCCAGTGTGGTTCCAGGTTTGGGGAACAGAAAGAAGCTGAAACTAAGGTAGGATAGAAAACACAAATAGAGGTAGAAAAAAGACAAGAAAATCATAATTTTAAAATTATACTTTTAAGAACTTGTAGCTTCAGGACACAAAGTTAGTCAAGGTTATAGTGCCCTTTTTTGCTCTCTAGATATTCACTCCAAAAAACAATTCCTAAGGGTCTCAAAGACATAGTAAATCTGTGCATTGAAGCTGGCTTTTCCTCTGATACTATGGATTCACAAATCCCAGGCTCCCACCCTGAAGGGAACAGCCCTGTGAACTGGGCTCTGTGTCCCTAAGTCTCCAACAGGCATAAATGGCTTTCATCCAAACCTGACCCATACTAGTCAATCTGTTTTGCCCTGCAGAGACTCATCCTGAAATGTTTTTTCTGTGACACAAGTCCATGAACCACTGTGTCACCTACTCAGTGGCTAGGCCAGCCAAAGTCCTTCTGGCCTCAAGGGGGACATCCCTCTACCCCACATGGGGGCAGAACCACAGCCACCAGGGCCCTCACTGCTTTTCTTGTCAGTTCCCCTCATCTGTAAAGGAGGGCTGATACCTGGGTCGCCAACAATGTAGTCAATAAGTACCCAACTGCTAAAAATCAGCTGACCTGTTTCCAGCCTTTCTAGGGGAAATTCTGTGAACATACTGTTGCTTGGTGCCAGGTCCCTCTGAGCCCTCTCAGGTTAAAGGCCTGTCAAGAAGGATCCCTTTCCTGAAAGTGCTAAGCCCATGAGACCCATGACAGCTTCCCAGGAGCCTGGTCCAAGGTCCCTGTGACTGGCAGGGGCAGGAAGGTCACAGGGCTGATCTCCACTTTCACATCACAGAAGCTCATGGTGTAACAAGTAGGAGTTGGGGTTCCCAGCATGCTCTGGGGCACAGATGTGTGATTCTTACAAACAACTCATGAGATAGAAGCATACAGGGCCCCAGCAGGAAGTACCCAAGCTTGGCTGTTGTCTCTGGCATTTTCATTACCAAGGAAACTTGGTTACCACCTTGGTACCCTGGCAGGTAACCTTTCCAAGCTCTTCACAGGAGAGACAATGTCTCAGCCTCTCACTCTGCTCACTGCATAGCCCCAGCAGCTTTGTTACAGATGCATATTGAGGAAACTGAGGCAGCTAGGAATTGTGTCCTGCTTGGGCCGCATCATGGGTGAGGGGCAGAGCTGTGACCATGCAGGTTGAGACCTTATCATCCCCTTCTGCAAAGGCCTGAGCATGGGCAGAAGCCCCACCTCAACACCCACTGGAGGACGCTCCTTCAAGGTTATCCTGGGCCAGTTCTGGGCTGCAGCCTGCAGGCAAAGGAAGAAGGCTCACCTCGGCCAAGATTTCTATCAAGCGTGGGACGTGGGTCTCAGCCAGGCCTCCTCTGGAATTCCTGGCCTCAGAGGCCTCAGTACAGCTGTGAGGCCCTGCTACGGAAGCCAGCAAGGGGGAGATAAGGGATTTGGAGCTCTGGGGCCTGAGCCACTTTCGAGCCAAGGGCTGGAGTGCAGCTTCTTTTATCTTTTCAGATCCCAGGCTCTGGAAACAGCTTTGTGCTGTATTCACTGCTTAGGGGCTGCCATGCAAATCACTATAAGCCAGCAGGGTACAGCAGCACATGCTTGTCGCTTCAGAAATCTGGGAGGCTGAAGCAGGAATATCACAAGTTTAATTGTACTCAGCCTGTTCAATTCAGCAGTTTAGTGCACCCTTGTCTCAAAATGTACAAACAAAAAACAAAAAATGGCTCAGAGGTCAGCCAGATAGTAAAGCACCTACTTAGGCAGGCACAGCAACTGGGGTTCAATCCATAGCCTGCTGTGCCAGTCCTGCCCTCAGGGTGCACTGAGACTGCAATGGCAGCTGAGACTGGGCATGGTGTTGCACACCTGTAATCCCAGCACTGGGGAGGCTGAAAACAGGAGGATCCCTCGAGTCCCATCTGTGCAATGAGACCCTGTAGACCCTGTACTAAATATATATATATATATATATATATATATATATATATATATATATATGGCTCAGCATGAAAGCGCCAACAATACAGAGAACAAATATATAAACCAAAAAACAAAATACTACTTTCTATAATTTCCATAGCCGAAATCCTCAGGAATTCCCTTGCACAGAATGGGAAGTGGCTTCTTTCCCACTTTGGGTCTCAGTGGGCTGCCCCCGGCTCGGAGACTCCAGTGCCATGGAAGCTGCCACAGTCAGGGTCAGAATCCAGGCTGGGCCTCCAGGCTTCCTAGCTGCAGGAGTGTCCCGTGGTCTGTGGCCACAGCTGGGCACTGGGAGCACAGAGGTGAACAGGCAGTAATGCAGCTTGCTGGGGCGGCCGCTCATGCACACCCCCTTGTCAGCCAGCGTCCTCCTGACATATCGGTGACTTTAGGAGCCTGTGGGTGAGAGGGCGAGGGAGGTGGAAGCTCTCTCAGCAAGGAACCTACAAGCAGAACAGTGGCAGGTTCCACGGAAGAGACACTTCATCGTGTCCAGGAAACTGTGGGTCAGTTTGGCAGAGCCGTGTGGAGTGCCAAAGAGGACCCTGATCTGCATGCCTATAATCTCAGAGCACTGAGGGCTGAAGCAGGCAGATCCTAAGTTCTAGACCAGCAGGAACAGCTTAGAGAGACTCTGTCCCAAAATAAAAAGTTTCAAACAAAGAGCTGGGAATGCAGTCCAGGGGGAAGGCTCTGAGTTCAACCCAGTACCAAAACAAAGCCCCTGCCTTTCCGCCTGGTGAGCTGCATTGCTGCTCTTTCTCTCTTCTCCTCGAAGAGCACAGCCAGGCCAAGCAGTGCACCGTCGCCACAGGAACTCGCACCTGGCTCTGCCCTGCAAGCATGTCTTTTTTTAACCTACACTAAATTTAGGAGCCAGCCAGCAGAGCAAAATAACAGGAAGCTCACTTGAGCTGGGAGCCATCCACCCCACCCCACCCTCCTTCAGTCCTTTGTCCACCTCTTCCCGAAGTGTGGACCACTAGGCTGCCTGGCCGGGCAGGTTCTGTGTCACCAGACAGCAGACTCAGGGCACATGCTGCGTGCACCCTGAACAGAATTTCACATCTAAGGGGCAATGGCCTAGGAACCCCAGATAGCCCACGGCCATGCCAGGGGGACCCTAACTCCTGGAAGATGCAAGATTAAAATCCATCCCTGAAATACTCTTCCCACCTAACTTTCCATGTACAGTCACTGCCTGTCATATGGTGCTACAAAGATTCCCTGTCACGGAGCAATGTTCCCTGGACAGGTTGTGGATTTTCAGCACAGATGTTTAAATTTTATATTTGCATCCCAGGGATAACACAACTATGGAAGTTATTCCACTTCCACAGACTCTCAGGCACAGATGAGGTCTCCTGACCTTGGGTTAGCATCTCTGGAAGGCATGGAACCCCGCAGGAAACCTGAGCCAGGCCCAAGAAGAGAGCCGCCATGCTCCGATAGACACACTGGCCACATTCCTTGAACTCAGGATGCTTCTATATGGATTTTCAGCTGCCACCTGCTTTGCTCTGACCTAGGTCCCTTTATCTATCAGAGGAACCCAGTTACTTCTGTGTGTTACTTCTGTATGATGTAACTGCTACTACAGAGCACCTACTACTCAACACCACGAATGCGAATTTACATTAACCTCCCCACCACCTTAACATGACAAACAATCCAGCCAAAAGCCTGCTATTTACTTCAGTTTCACAGACAAGAAGATGGATGCTCAAAGAAATGAAGCAACCATCCCAGGATCACTGGACTGCTTGTGCTCAGGTTGGTCCCACTGTTTGGCCCCAGTGCCCACAGGGGCTAACCCCACAGGAGACAGCCTTCGGGGGAGGCTACTGGAAGAGCAGCAGCACCCACTCTACAAAGTTTTTGGGGCCAGGCCAGGCCCATCCCCCTCAGCTCCCAGTCAAGATATAAGGAAGGTCCCAGTGTTGGACTCAGTGGTGCCAGGACAAACCTTTCTTATTGCTGGGAAAAGTCACAGGTGGAGTTGGGGAGGCATGGAGATCAGGGCTCAATCAGGGATCCAGAGCAATTCCTTCCACTTCAAAAGCTACCCTGGGTCCACAAAGCAAAAGTAAGAACCAGAAGTCTAAACCCAGAGATAGGAAATGTTTAGGACTCCCTCTGTGATGAGCACTGTGGCACCTCCCAGCTGTCCCTATGAAACTCTTCTCTCGATTTTGCCTCCCTGCTGTCATCCTGTCACCCATTTTCAGGTGCTTTCCACTTTTACGTTGGGTAAGATTCCACTTTCTCTTTCCTGAATGTTCACACTTGGTGTCTCTCTACTGTTCACCCAAGGTCCTAGGACTAGGGTTCGCTCTCCGATCATTCCGTGGAGCTGCCCATTTTTCCTCGGTGAAATACACATTTGGATAACTGGCCTTCTGAGGAGTGATCAAAGTATGCAGTGAAAGATTAAATTTTAAAAAGTTATTACAATAAAAGACAAACTGCCATGAATCTCCTTCATACTATTCCCTCTTGCTTCAAGTACATTTATCCCATCAATCTTGTCACTTTTTGAAGCAGTTCTGAAAGTCATTTCGAAGGTGTGATCAAAACTACTGTGAATTTCTGAGCACCACCCAACAGGAAGGCAGCTCATAGAAGTAAGACATTGGGCCCTCATCCATCTTCTTCCTGAATCTGGCCCTGTGTGACCTCACTCTTCCCCAAAGTCAAAACCCATAAAAGGAAATGTTTCTAATCCATTCAGGGCATCGATGCAGCTAAAGATACTCAGGAAACAGGACTCCAGAGCTGCTGCAGAGAGTGGCCAGGAGGGTGGAACCAGCGAGTTGGAACCAACTGGGAGCATTTTGAGTGGCATTGATGGCAGTGTCTTTTACTGTAATTTTAAAAATTTAAGTATTCACTCTAATTTTCCTGTCACAGCTTGCCTCATATTTCTGCCACCACTTCAGCCTGCTGAGTAAGTGTCTTTGTGTGACCACAGCACAGCTGTCATTGAGGACAGGCCCACTCCGACCCTGTTATGAGGTCATTGCCAACAACATGGGTGCACCATGTACCCTCCCACACAAGAGCCAGTCAGCTGGGGATCTTGCACTGTGTCTTAGAGTGGAAAGGAAACTGAATCATCCCCAAATGCCAACAGATACACTTCTCTTCGCACAGACAATGACAGCACACTGTGCTGAGGTTAGAGGCTCTCTTGTTGCCATGGAAGCATTTCAATCCTATACATAAATAGTGTAATCACTTGCTGGCTTCCCAGGTAAGAAGAGAACTTTGAGAGGCACCTCACAGGTCCCCAACTAAGAACTTTTCTTACTAGTACTCAGACCTAGAAGATGGCTGTTGAGGGCGCTGAGACGGCTCTCACAGAACAGGAGCTGCCCTATCTGCTTTTTTGTCACAGAGACAAAACACCCAACACCCATAGCTTGGAGTTAGAAAGGGTTGAATTGGCTCACAGCTTCTGGGACTCAGTTCATGGTCAGTGGCTCCAAGGCAGGAGCATCATGGCAAAAGCTGAGATGCTCATTTCATGGCAACCAAGAAACAGCACTGGGAGCAGCGCCAAAGAGGAAGGGGCAAAGGGCCAGAAGCAGACCCCAGAGCACACCTCCTTGACCCCAAAGTCTCATCCACAAGACACCCCAGAGCCACTCTTCTAACCTGCTAGGAGTCCCTTAATTCAGTGAAGCTGACAGATCAGAACCAATAGTCAAAGGTCATGAAAGGCCACCCAGGCTGGCTCCTGTCCACCCACTGCTCTTCCTGTTAAACTCTAGGCTTTGTACAGCTTTGTGACCTTGCATCCCGGTCCCCACTCACCCTGAGCTCAAGGGCATCCTCTGACCTGAATGCCACTCAAGCATACTGTGTTTGGCAGCCTCTGTGCATAAGTAGGGAGGCCCTGAGGATGGCCAGCAGAGGTGGCATGGGCATTCTTTGCAGTCACCAGGGAGGGGTGGCCATGGCCTGGTCCTGGAGGAAGTGGTGGGGCTGAACCAAGGGCATGCTAGAGTGCATAGTGATGGGAGAGGAAACACAGTAGGTCTTCAGGGTTCTCAGGACCAAGGGACATTCAGGGGCAGAGGAGACTTATGATGAGCATCTCGCTCATAATGGTAGGGGGTTAGAAATCCATAGTCTGTGTCTGTCCAGCAGGAGCCTAGCAGAGCCACAGCAAGTTTCAGGATGTGGTCCACAACCTGCCGCCCATGATAGCCTTGGTGGACACAGGTTTCATTGGCAGGACAAAGGCCCCAGCAGAAAGTCCTCTTTTCCAGCTCCTGGTCCTCAAAGCAGCCCGATTCCTCTGTGTCTTCTGACCCTGAGGAGCTCCAGCTCTGTGGGGCAGACAGTGTGTGAGTGGGAGGCACTGCCCATAGCTGCTCCCTGCACACACACTTTCACTTGCACACACTCACACATGCACATACTAAGCACTCATACACAGACACATGCACATAGGTACACACATGCACAGTCCCACACACTCACATTGTACACACAATCTCACCCATTCCCGTAACCTCTTCACATACCCTGGCAGAGTCAGTGTGGCAGTGCCTAGTGCTGTGTGCCGACAGTGTGCAGATGGTGTTCAAAGATGACTGTCACTCAGCCCCATCCCATGGTGACAGGAGGAGACACACAGAAGGCAGCCCAGGATCCGAGAGTACATGACCCAGGTGCAGTCACTGTGGGGAAAGCTGTTTGATACCCTTGTCTTGAGGTCCACATGCCCAGTCTCATATGAGCTATGACTCAGCCCTGACACATGTGTATGTGAATATTTAAAACTGAAAATATTCGCATCTCAGTGGTTGGCCTGGAGTTTTTAATGCATTCCTCTAAGGCTATGGCTTCACCTTGCAGAGCCTATAGTAAGGAAAGGAACACAAGCCTTGCCCCAAGGTCTCAGTACTGGCACCCTGTGTCCACAGCTAGGTCCCAAGAGGGAGGGACCTGTCTCAGCATGTTACCCAGTCTTCCCAGAAAACTGAAACTTCCGATGCTGCTGATCTCCATTTCTGGACCCAGGGGCTAGGCAGCACCAGCCCTAGCATAAGTCACATGAGCAGCCCGGATGTACAGGCCAAGGGGAAGTGGAACTCTGGCCTCTGTTGTGGTTGTGCTTTTCTGGAAAGCTGACTCTCGGTCTGTCTTTGCGCTGAAGTCACTCGGTGACATCCAGGTTTTCTCCAAATCCCACAGTGCTGCTGGCGATGAGGTTCAAAAGGCCTCTAAGCCTGTCCTTCCTCCCTGTGGGATATTTTCCATCTTCTGTGAGTCAGGGCTGCTCACTGGGCCCTTGCTTTGCTCATGTAGCACCCTGAACTCCCACCCACTGCCCAGGTGCCCTGGGGCCAGTCCCACAGCTGCGCTCCCTTGCAACACCAGGAACAGGCCACTTCCTGCTCGGGGGCTTGTCTTTCTGGGATTCACTGGGTCTCATTTTAGATGAACCAGTTACCTAAATCTACATGCAGTTCTCCCCTGGGTTCACTAGAGCTTGGGCTTTAAGCACACATGTGTGTGCGTACACACACACATACACACACACACACACACACTCACTCATTATCTTGTTAAGATGAATATTTTGCCCAAAAAGAGAAAGCTTGTTATGTTCATCCAAACTCAGAGATAACAAAGGTTTCTAGAAGCTAATGTATCCCTCAGTAAGTAGTGGATCAACTGACTAAACCAGAGTTAAGCAACAAGTTCATTTCTCAGATTTATTGATGGTACAAAGAATGAGCCTCATCACCTACTTGCATTACTCAGTTCAAAAAACTAGCAAAGGCATGAGAACAAGCTACCTGGAGTTCTTTTCTTTTTCTTTCTCTCTTTTTTTATGGTGGTACTATGGATCAAACTCAAGGCTTTCTCTTTTTTTAGTTTTTAAAAATCGTTTATTTATTCATTCATTCATTCATTCATTTGGTATGGGGTCTCTCTACACAGCTCAGACTCATAGTGATCCTCCCATCTTAGCCTCCCCAGTGCTTCAATTACATGCATGCACCACCACAACTGGTTTCAGTAGTTGGCATGGTGCACCCAGGGTTCAGGGTGAGCACAGCATGTGGCATCGGAAATGGAACCTGGGTCCTTGCACTTGCCAGGCAGGCACTTAGACCACTGAGCTATTTCCCTAGCCCAAATACAAGACTTTAAAACTAATCTATATCCCCAACCTCTTTAAATTTTTTTTCTACTTTGAAGCAGGATCTTGTTAAATTGCCCTAGCTGGGCTCAACCTTGCCATTGTCCTGGCTCAGCCTGCCACAGTGCTAGGGCAAACCCAGTGGGGTTTCTCATCTTTTGATAAGGGTTTGCCTGTTTTTCTTTCATGTGCCTAAAGAGAGGTGGCCCAGTCACAAGAGACCATAGCCAGCAGAAGCAGCCAGGCCAGGAATGTGACCGGAAGAAAGAAGCGCTGACACGAGGCTGTGGGTTCCAGCAAAAGGAAGCTCAGTAAATATAGCATAGTGCAGTGTGACCATTAATACAGGAGGTGCTGACTCTAACCATGGGTGGCTCCTGCTTAACACCCGGGGTGACACCTTGAGGAGACCAGCCTGGCTTGCCCTTGATACAGTCCTGTGCCACAGAGTCAGCCCTTTCTGCAGCTGCCCGCCCTGCTCCATGCCTACCCTAGGTTTCCAGGCAAGGGCATTTGTGGAGTTCCCCCCATACAGGTGAAGGTTGTAGAAGAAGGGAAAAGCCTGTGCTTTATAGCCCTCTCTTGAGCCAGGCCCAGTGGCTCATGCCTGGCATACTGGGAGGCTGAGGCAGGAGGACCAAAAGTTTGAATGTGGCCCAGGCAGTGCAGCAATGCTAGCCAGACTGTTTCCAAATTTAAAAGAGTAGAGGCTGCAGCATAGGCAAAGGACCTGGGTTCCATTCCTAGTTCCACAAATAATGTGTTTCCACGAAGGTGAATCAATGATGTCTTAGGCACGAAAGTGAGTGGCCTAGAGCAGGGCTGCTGGACAAACTCCTTCCAAGAGGGCCAGGTTGTGAATATTTTCAGTTCTGTAGACCACCAAGTCCTTTTCTGCAGTTACTCAGCTCCACCATTGCAGCCCATGAAATCACCCATAGAAGATGACACGGGGGTACGCACCTGTAATCCCAGCTCCTGGAAAGGCTGGGCAGGAGCACCAAAAGGTCAAGGCAGCCTGGGCAGCCTGTCTCAAAATTTAAAAAATATAAGAGGGGCTAAGGTGTAGAGGGGAGACAGTATCATTCCCAGTACCAAAAACAGAAAAAAAGCCATAAATAATATGTAAATTAGCAAGTATGGATATATTCTAATAAAACTTCAAATTTCATCTAATTTTCATGTGCCACAAAAACCTTTTGTCTTTTTTCCCAATTACATTTAAAAATGCAAAATCCATTATTATCTGGGGAGAATCACACAGAAATAAGAGCCAGGCTGGATCTGGCCTCTAGGCTGCAGGGGGTGACACTTCTAGTGCAAACACTTCTAATTCACATGGACTCCAAATTGCAAGTACATAAAACCCTCCACCAACAGCCGGGGGAACTCTGAGAGTGCACACAGCACCATCCTCGGGTGCCTGTGGCTGACGGGGCACGGCCTGGGAGAGCAGCTCCTATGCCGTGGGACAAGGAGCTCCCACGACACTCACAATTTCTACTGCTCTGATCTTTCCAGATTCTGGGGACTTTGGGCTGCCACTGGCAGAGGACTCCGGGGTGCCCCGCTTTTCCATCCAGTTCACACCCACAAGGCCCAAACATGCGACCTGAGAATCAGCTTCTCCCTAGCTGACCGGCTGGGTGTGGGTCCATGCTGTGGAGCATTTGCCTAGCTCTGGGTAGAGGAGACCAAAGGCCTCAGGTGAACTGAGGAGAAGAGGGGCACATGTATCCTCTCTTTCTGCAGGACCTTAACCATCCCAACTGCTTATTCACATCTAGACAGTGAACTCAGTGGTCACAGCAGCCTTGGGATGGGCCATTCGTGGAATCATGGAAACCGTCGCGTGCAGTACTCCCTTGCATGTCCTCTCTAGCCCGTGGGTCCCGGGCTAACTCTAGACTAGTGAACAACCTGAATGCTTGGCTCCTTGGATTTATGTCTGTGCCCTGGGCAAGCTCTGAACTTGGGGCTCACTCAAGAATGGGCCAGTCAATCTCCCTCCACACCCCACTGTGCCCCACAGCTCTAAAGTAATCCTTGAGGGGACAAGAGAGGAGGAATAAGGGTCTCAGATACTACTAGAAGTGCCACAAGCAGCCCACAGGACAGCTGCAAGAAGCAGGACAAGGCCCTGAGAACTTCCACGGAGGATCGAGCCACTGACGTTGTACACAGGACCATGTGGCCTAGCTTCCCAGGTAGCGCCCACCACTGACACTCTGTCCCTTACATAAGTGGCCTCACAGACCAGGAACGTGGACCTCAGCTTTGCTGTGTCTTGACCTGTGGGAGGGACAGCAGATGTCCGTGAGACACCCTGAAAAGTGTGCCGTGTATGCCTTGCCATGAGCCCGCCCCAGGTGCCTCTTCTTCTCCTGAGCAGGTTGAAAGCCAGTTCGTCAGGTCTCCAAATTTCCAATGACTCCAAGACAAGCACCAGGACTCCCAGGCCGTTCAGGAAACCCTAAATGAACCCATACTCTGTTGGCCTTGGAAAGGGTTAAGGTGAAAATCTTAGTGAACTGTTTACTCAAGGAGATCAAAATCAGGGAAACGAAGGGCACAGAGAAAGCCCTGCACCCCTGGCTGGACTGGTGGCTTCTCTGCCCAGGCCTCTGTGGCCCAGCAGCCCCTGGCGGACTGACTCTTGCCTCTCTGTGGCCCTGGGCCACCTGTGCTGTGAGGGGGCTCCTTCAGGACTGAGACAGCATAACTCCCAGATGAACCCCTCCCTGTTGTTCCCATGATGCTAATTGCCTGGAATGAGCAGATTACAATAATTAAGACCAGCTGTGCAAAACCTCTGATTGAGGCAGCAGCCCTTGCCAGGATCCTGAGGCCCTACCAAATATCAATTAAAGACCATACCTCCACCTGAGCAAATGTGAGGTTCTCCCATTTTACAGATGGGAACACTGAGGCAGAGCATGGCATTTTTTTTTTTTTTTTTTTTTACTCACTGTCCTAAGACGAACTTGCAGATTTTATTCATCTAAATCATTCTGAGGAGGGAGTAGCTACTGGAGACTGGATCCAGGGTCTTGTACATGTGCTTCACCACAGTGGCCTTTTCTAAATTTTATTTTGAGACAATATCACGAAATTGGCTGAGCTGGCCTTGCGCTCACAATCTTCCTGCCTCAGCCTCCCCAGTAGCTTTTATTACAGGTATGCACCACCAAGCCCCATCTCCCTGAAATTTTATGCAACACTCATCAGAGGTTAAGTAGTCTATTAAATCCTCCTGAGGAATGGCAGACCATTGCTAGTAACTCATGTATTGAAAGATGAGGAGAGATGTTTATTAGACTATTTTAAATGAAAGTAAAAGGGGCACACCTGTGCGTGCCCAAGGGCCTGCATCCCTGCATGGTGAGATTAATGCACATCACTTCTTCCTGGTGGAATTCAAGATGATGCACAGCTTTTCCATCACATTTCTCTGTTGTTTCCAGATCTTCTACAATTCACATTTCATCTTTTAATTTTGATCCTGAAGCTCTGTATGGAGCTACAACCCTAGCCCTTCATTTAAAAAATACATGTGTGTGTTTTATTTTGAGACAGAGTCTCACTAAATTGCTCAGGCTGGGTTTGTACTTGTGAACTTCCTACCTCAGTCTTTCAGAGATTACAGGAATTACGGGTGTGGACTACCAGTCCAGGCTTCATTTCTTATAGTAAGAACAAAAAATAAACATTACTTTTATGTTTTATTTTGTTTTTGAGACGGGGTCTCACTGTTTAGTCCAGCCTGACCTCAAACTCCCAGTGCTCTTCCTGCCTCACCCTCCTGATTGCTGGAATTATAGACATGTTCCGCCACACCTGGATCCCAAAGATATCTTTCATTTTAAAATAAAAATTTTGCAAATAGAAAAAAAGACTTTCCCCTGGCCTGTTTTGAACCTGGCTCCTGTAAGTACACACACACATTTGCTTTTGACCCTGCGCCGGTCATCTTTGCTGGTGTTTGTGGTAAAGCTGTATTGTGACCTCAGCAATGAGCAAGGGTGGGCCTGACTGGAATTTGCCCAGAAAGACTGGAAGTGTCCACTTGGGCCTAGAACTGGGGAAGGAGACAAGACTCCAGGGTCTCAGCAGGCACTGCTCAGCAAGGTCTTGGGGCTCCTGCGGTCTTGGCTCCAAGTGACCTTCACTGACACCTGCATCCTGGAAACAGCTCCTGTGCCCACACCTCCCTCTCAGCCCACCCAACTGGTGCTGGAGCAGGGAAGGTTCAGCTCAACATCAAAGACAGCAACTGGCTCTTCCAGAGACAATCTGCCTGCAGGCCAGAGGTGCCACCAACCCATACTTTACTTTCTGCTCTTGTCTCTTAGCAGAAGGCGGTACCCAGAAGGTAGGACTAAGAGGATGAGCCAAGCCCACAGGGAAGACAATGTACGAGGACATGTGTACCCCAGCAAAGTCCACCCTACAGGTAGGAGCCTCCTCTTCTCTCTGTGGCCACCTTCAGACCTAGCCGCAGATGTCTGGGACAGGGTACAAGCCTGGGACCTTGCTGTGCAGACTGTCCTGGAGACATGACTGGGCTGTTGCAAAGGGACAACAGTGCACACCAGGCAAAGGTGGTGGCTTTGACATGTTCCTGGCTTTCTGCTGTGCTGGCAATCCAAGCAAGGGTGATCTGCACCTCTGGAAACAGGGACCTCAGTGGATCTGGGAACCTGCTCCAGCCCTACTCCTGCAGATCAGAGCCCGAGTCATGTCCCCATTGCCTGTGATTCACTGCTAGAGATGCTCCTGAAACCTAAGGGTGCTGAGCACTGAGGAAGGCTGGGTGCATCAGTAGGGGCTGGTGGGAGAGTAGCAAGACAGTCATAATCCCCAAGGCTAGTGCCAGGGACAAACTGTCCCTTGAGTGCTGCTGCAGGATCCTGCACCTGCACCTGCTTCTCCCAAGCTGGGTGAGAGCTGGCGCTGCAAGAAGGAGGGGAGACCTGAGGCCTCCTGCAGGGTTCTGGGCTTTTAGGAGACAACTGGGTCTGAGGGCCCTGGAGGGCTGTACCTCCTACTGCCCCTAAACCCTGAACTGGGGCTCCCTTCTCCCAAGAGCTCCTCAGACATTTATTAGCTGTCTCTGTGTAGTGCTCCAGACTGTCCCAGCTTGTCCTTACAGCCAGTGGAGACTCTTGCAGGCAGAGGGGCACTGACTGCTTCAGGCTGACAGAGTGGTGACAAACTTCCAGCACACCTATCCAGGGACTCAAGCCTGCTCCAGAGACACCCAGAAGGCTCCTCAAACCCCTGGACCCTCCCCTTCACCCCCTTCCCCACCTGCTGGTTCCATTTTTCCTCCTCTTGACCCACACTTGTCTCTCAGGGCCTCACAGCTGCTAGGGCTCTTCCATGTGATCCATCGGAGCTGTCTCCAATGCAGTGGGTGGTGCACAGGCTCAGTGCTGTGTCTTTCAAGTGGCCCAAAGGAATCCATCCTACCCTGCAAGGAGTGGCTGAAGCTGAAAACTGGTCATGTGTGTTGGGGCAAGGCAAGGCCAAAGTGACTAAAGCTATCATGCTGCCTTGGTCCTGAAAAGAATACCTTGCCTGTGACAATTCCAGTCATTAGTCATTAGGCAAACTTGTGTCACATGATACTAACTTTGTCAAATGTATAGATAAATGCCCCTAAGATGAGTGTTCAGTTCCTTTCCTCCTATCAGGAGACAGAGGGCTCCATCTGACCTCAGCTTTCATCTCTTAATCTTTATTTTTAAATTCCCTTGCTGTTTCTTCCCAGGACCATCAGGAGCTGCATCGGATGCAGCACAGCCCTCCACACCCAAAACCTCGAAAGCAGTGGTGATCCTACAAATGGTACTGTCACTCTAACCGACCCCTGGAGCATGGGGTTGAGTAGGGGACAAAGGGGCAAAGCCACATCTGCCCACCAGCTGGCAGGCAAGTTTAACTTCCTGGGGGCAGGGACAACACCCATAGCAGTGTCTATTGATATTAGCCCCCCAGTCCCTGAAACAGAGACAAAGCATTGAGTTGGGAATGTAGGAACCTCAGATTCTTAGCCTCTTCTGGCTCTCACCACACTGCGGTGAACAATCCAGCCTCCATCACTTTGTTCCTCAGACATTGTCAAAGTGATTCCCAAACCAGAAAAGAACCCACTGAAAAGGAGAACTACAGGCCCATCTCTTCAGTGAACACAGATGCAAGCATCCTCTACAAGATACTAGCAAATAGCACACAAGTCATCAAAAAGATCAGACACCAGAACCAAGCAGGATTCATTCCAGGGATACGGGAATGGTTCAGCAGGTACAAATCAATAAATGCAATACATCACACAAATCGTCTCAATAGATGCAGAATAAACCTATGACAAAATACAACATCCATTCACGATTAAAAACTCCAAAGAAAATAGAGGGTCTTTACCTCAATCTGATGAAAGATATCTACGACAAGCCAATGGCCAACATCACGCTAAATGGAGAGAAACACTGCCGAGGTAAGCCAAATGCTTAAGGTGATGGACCACTAAATGGAGTGAAGCTGAAATCTTTTCCTATAAAATCAGCAACAATAAAAGGATGTCCACTGTCACTGATTTTGCATAATATAGTTATTGAAACCTTAGTTAAAGCAATTAGACAAGAGAAAGAAATAAAAGGAATATGAATAGGAAGGGAAGAAGTTATCATTATTTGTAGATAACATGACCCTCTACGTAGAAGACCCCAAGAACTTCCCCAAAAGACTCATAGAACTAATAACCAAATTCAGTATTAACAGGACACAAAGTCAATACACAAGAAATCTATAGCATTACAATAAGCTAATATTAATAATGTTAATAATAAACTCACTGAAAGTGAAATTAGGGAAACGAAAGCTTTTACAATACCTCCGGAAAAAAAATATTTAGAAATCAATGTAATCATGAAATTACAACCTCCACAATAAAAACCACAGTACTCTGGCAAAGATCAAAGATGATATCAAAAAATGGAAAGATATCACATCCTTGGATAGGCAGAACCAATATAGTGAAAATAGCCATACTTCCAAAACTGGTACATAGATTTAACTCAGTCTCAATCAAAATATCAATAACATTCCTCACAGAGCTAAAGAAAGCAATTATAAAATTTATATGGAACCAAAAAAGACCTGGAATAGCCAAAGAAATTCTGAGCAACCAGGGCATAGCAGGTTTAGTATTTTGAGGAATTTTCCATACAGATTTCCAAAACTACAGTTATTAAAACAGCATGGTATTGATGGAGGGATACTTGTGGATTAATGGAATAGAACGCAAGATGCAAAAACAACTCCAGGCATGCTCAGTCACCTTATCTTTGACAAAGGATCCAAATAATTTCACTGAAGGGAAGATAGCGTCTTTAATAAATGGTGCTGGGAAAACTGGCTTTCCACAAGCCAAAAACTCAATCTGTACTTGTGTCTCTCATCATGCACTACACTGAAACAAAATGGATCAGAGATCTGAGAATTAAAACAGAAACGCTTGAACTGCTAGAGCACAAAATAGGCAAAATTTGCAAAGATACAAGTGTAGGCAGACACCCTATTTGCATGAAAAATAATATCAACCATCAACAAATAGGATGACATCAAATTAGAAAGCTTCTGCTTAGCAAATGAAACCACCAGCAGAGTGAAAAGCAAACCTACAGAATGGGAAAGGATTTGCCAGCTACTCTTGGGGCGGAGGTCTAATATCTAGACTATATAATGAATTTCAAAAAATCAGACCCCTCAAATTTAAAGAGCCAAACAAAAAATGGGCATGTGAGATGAATAAGCATTTCTCAGATGAAGAAACACAAATGGCCAATAAATACATGAAAAAAATGCTAACATTGCTAGCAATTAGAGAAATGCAAAGTAAAACAAAGATGAGATTCCATCTCACTCCAGGAAAAATGGCTGTCAAGCAAATAAAATAATAAGTTCTGGAGAGCTTTCTGGGAAGAAGGAAGCCAGCTTCACTGTTGCTGGGACTGTAAACTAGTACTGCCATCAAAATGGAAATACCTCAAAAATCTAAACTGAAAACTTCCACTGGATCCCACTCTTTGCCTTCTAGGTGTTTTCCAAAGAAGTTAAAAGACATCCTACTACAGTGATGCATGGCTATCCATGTTTATAGCAGCATGATTCATAATTCCAGTACCCACTGGAAATGACCACAGAAAGCATCTAAAGGAAACATGCCCATCTCAGCCAGGGCAGGGCTCCTGTGCCTAGGAAGGGACAGTTACAGCGGCCCCATGACGAGGCCGCAGAGTCCATGACCCCAGCTTTCCAGTCCCTATTCTCAGGTTCAGAGAGACGAAGCCACTTTCCTGAGGCTGCCCTGCCAGAAGAGGTAGAGTTAGAAGGATCACAGCGGAGTAGGAGCCAGCACACCACTGCCCCCTCCTCTCTCCTGGCTCCCGTGGGAAGATGCACACCTATCCAGGGAGTTCATGGGCCTCTGAAAACATGTCAACCTGGCAGACATGGACTTTTGGTCTATGATTCCTGTTTGGGACCCTGCTTGAGTTGTTCCTCCCAACCCCAAGAGCAAGACAGTTGGAGGCAACCAAATGAGAAGTTAAAGGCTGTCCCTGTGCCCTCCTATGTTATACTCTCAATTAGAAAACTAGTTGTGTGGCAGACTACACTCTAGAAAGCAAACTTCAGAGCTTAGAGAAGTGACATGTGTAATACTAGCTCTTGGGAAGCTGAAGCAGGAGAGTTTCAAGCTTGAGGCCAATCTGGGTTATAAAAATAAGACCCTATCTCAAAAAGGAAGAGAGAGAGAGAGAGAGAGAGAGAGAGAGAGAGAGAGAGAGAGAGAGAGAGGAAAGAAAGAAAGAAAGAAAGAAAGAAAGAAAGAAAGAAAGAAAGAAAGATAGACAGATAGATGAATTGATCGATCGATCCAGGTAGCAAAGCAGATAAATCCACTCACAGGTTCCAAAGTAGCTGATGAAACACCTCACTGTGCCCATGAAGAAGGGCCTCTTGGTGTCTGAATTGTAAAGAATCCTAACATTTTGCTGGTTTGCTTTTTGAATTTTATGTAAGTTTGTGTTCTACTTGTGTTGTACTTTGGGGTTTTTCAAGGGAATAATACAAATAATCATATACAAAAGGAGAGTTCAGGATATCTGTCCACACACTAAGACCAAAGAATCCAGCTGAGGGCCTGGATCCCAGGATAGTGTCCTGCATGAGTCCAGCTGAAGGCTAAAGCCCAAAGCAATGCCTCTCACAAATCCAGCTGGAAGCCTAGAACCCACAATGATGTCTCATGTAGGCCTGTTTCATGAATCTGCACTGGGAAGACCCAAAGGTCAGTGGTGGAAGCCAGAAAGTCTGTGCCAGCAGGCTGAGGGATCTGCACTGGAGCTTGGAAGCAATGCTCAAGGTAGGCACCAGAGCTCCCCCAAAGGTACCACAGCCATCCTCGGCCACAGTGAGATCCCCAGCTCTTCCAGTGATTAGGAAAGCTGGAAGCTAATGTACAGGCTTCTCCAGGAGACTGAGTTGTACACCATCTTCCCCTTCCAAGCCAGGAAGCAGTGCTCAAAGTGAGGAGCAGAGCTCCCCCAAAGTGACAGTCATCCTCAGTGACAATGAGGTCCTGAGCTCCCCCTCAGATGAAAACAGCCAAGTTCACCAGGAAAGCAAGCATGACAAGGTGCTCCCGCAGAAGAGCCCAAGAGAAAGAGCAGCTTCCAACAGCTCCCCCACAGCTCCCAAACAGCTTTCCTAACAGCCTCTCAGTACCTCTAGTTCTGCCTCTCAGGCTGCTGACAACCACCATCAGGTGGGCCTCCCACACCCAGCACCACGCTGGTTCAGTTCAGCTGGGTGTAACAAGTTGACCACCAGTTGGCAATCAACCACAATTTGAAATAAAAACAATCTTCTAAAATTAAAAAAAAAAGGGGGGGTGAATAAAGGAAGTTGGAGGAAGACGCTGAGGACAGCATTTGGTCACCACGCTCCTGGCTGCGGCACGGAGGTGTCTGTCCCCAAGAACACAGAGAGGCATGAATGCGCTTTGGACATTGATGTGAAGTCCTCCTCAGCTGGAAACACTTTCTCACCAACTCCTCTCTGTCTATTTAGGGTGGTTTTTCTCACTCTCTGGTTTAAAATTACCCAATGGATAGCACTTAATCTCTGAGACCATCCAAAGTGCATATTTTCCCAGCAGGATGCTAAAGCAATGCCCTCATAGCTCCATTGGTTCCCAGCTGGGACCACCACCCTGACATGCTGGAGCTGCATCTCATTGGAAATGGGGCTGTCATGTCCCTGCCCTTTTCCAGACTCCAGTTACAAAGAATGACAGTCACATTTCACTGTGCCAACTTTATGGTTGAAAGCCACGCACAGGATTCATGGCCCATACTCCTGGCTGTGTCTGAGTGCGTCACAGAGATAAGACCTCAGGTACAAGCTCAGTCCTTCACTGCTTTCCTTCTGGTACTGTTCCCTGCTCTGTTTCCTGTCCTCCATGAATGGAGCAGCTTGGCTCCACCACACTCTTCCACCACCACGATACTTCTGCCTGGGAGCCAGTGAGCGTGGACTGAACCCTCTGAACTGCGAGTTAGCTTCCCTTGTTTATTTCGTGAATGTCAGGTGTTGTGGCCCAGCAGGAGGAAAGCAAACCCACCCAGCTCCCAGGGGAAAGCATAGAAGGGAAATTTGCACAAGTGGAGGAGATGAGCAACAGCCACACCCCACCACACTCAGGCACGGGAAGCCACACCACATACAGGTAACCACGAAAGAGCCTGTTATGGGGAAGAAGCTGACTCCACTCACGCAGCCCCACTGCCTCTCCTGTCAGGGCCACCTTCACCCCTCACTCTCTAGTCCCTGGGACTCTGGAAGTCTCCTGCCAGGCTCCTGCCCTGTCCCAGTCTTACAAAGACCCTGACTTACAATTCAGTCTGCTAGAAACACCCAAGTGTTCATCACTCCTAGACGGATAGATGCAATATGGATTCTACATGGAAAGGAGTATTATTCATCCAAGAAAAGAGTGTAAGGAGGATACATGCTACACAGAGAGAACCTAGGGAGAGAAGAAAGCGAGACCACATGTTGTGAGATTCTGCATTCATGAAAGACCCAGAGGAGGAAAATCCAGAGACAGTTTGACTTACAATCTCAGGGCTGGGAGAGGGAGAGTGAGAAGTAATAATCACAGGTTAGGCTGCAGATGCAATTGTTCTGGAATTAGTGATGGCAAATGCAGCCACACCAAACACCACGCCATTATACATTTTGCTTTTTATTTTTTATCTATTCAGTAGAGACTCTCACTACACAGCTCCAACTCATAGTGATCCCCCTGTTTTCAGGCTCCCTGCAATTGGGATTACAGGCATGTGCCACCACACCTGGTCTCAGTAGCCAGCTCAGCTCACCCAGGGGTAGCATCTGCACAGTATGTGGTCCTGGAATCAAACCCTGGTCCCTATGCCTCCCTAAGCAGGTGCCTAGTCCACTGAGCTATGCTGCCAGTCCTCACTATACACTTTAAAATAAGTACCATAAGAAATTACATTGTATGTGATCTTCATCTCAATTTTAAAGCAAAAAAAAATCAGTATCAGACAGGGCTATTCCTTAGCCTGGCCCAGTGGCCCAGACCCCGATCTCACTCCCAAACCTCCCTGAGACCAACAAGCGCTGCAAGGTGCTTCCGCCGCTGGCCGAACCCACTCCCCCCGCCCTAGCTGACCTCCTGCACACTCTGTCCCCAAGCTCTCTGGCCATGAGGTCCCCTTCCTCAACCATGGCCTGCCCAATTACACCCTGCCTCAGGACCTTGGCCCCTGCTCCGCCTTTATGGGCAGCATCTTCTCTGGGGACCCATGGCTTACTCCCTGCATTCAGGTCTCCTCTCAGATGCCATCTTCCGTGGCCTTCAGTGATAGCGTCTCCTGCTGTGGCCCACCAAGCCTCCCCAATTCTGCCTGTTCAGTTTGTTCTACCTACTTCAGTTCCTTCGGGGCCCAGACCTGTGCCTGACACACACAAAGAACACTTGCAGATTACAACCAATGTCACAGCGCTATTCATGGCCCCATAATAAAAATCTCTGCTTATTTCTAGTATGAATATTGCCAAGGAAGACAGTGGGCACCCACTTTCCATTTGCTTTGCAAGGTTTCTGTCGCCTTCTACTGAGAACCAGATCCTGGGAGGTTTTCGGCGCTGCTGTTTGCTCTGGCGGCTGCTCCTGTTTTGGAAAAGGGAGTGCACAGTGCAGGGCGTGGCTGTGTATGGGATTCCAGGGAGACACCGGGCTTGGCCCCTTGTACTCCAGCAAGTTGGGAATGCAGATGGTCAGTGCACAGTGTGATCAAATATATAATGAGTGTTTAAGTTATAAATTTATTACAGAAAAAAAACACACTGCCATGAATCTCCCTCAAATCCTCCTCCATCATCCTGGCCACCTTCTGTGGCAGCGCTGAAGTCCTCTCTCTTGAGCGTCTCTACAAGTTGTGATTGGAAATATGGGCTGCTGCTGCCGATGACATGCAACAGAAAGCAGGTCCATCAGTCAGGACACTGTGCCTTCACCTACCTTATTCACCAGATCTGGCACCACGTGGCTTCCCACTTCTCCCCAGAGTCAAAAAGACCATGAAAGGGAAGCATCTTGAATCAGTTCAGGACGTCAGGGCAGCCAGGACAGTGCAACTAAAGACACTCAGGAAAGGGAACTCCAGCGCTGCTGCAGAGCATACTGAGAATGGTTGGATGAATGCGTTCAAAATGGGGGTGGATTTTGAGGTGGATTCATGTCCCTGTGTGTTTGACTTGAACAGATTTTTTAAAAATTTAACCTCTCACTGTAGGTTTTACCACACCTCATGTTTTTATGGCCATGTTCCCATCATCCTTTGTTGGCCCTTAGGTTGGAATCAGCTCATCCACATCCGGTGTGGCCCTGCATGGGAACAGATCATTCTTGGCTGTCACTGCAGCATCCCAGGGGTGACTTGAAGTCACATCTGTCTGCTACAAGTTTTTGATCAGCATCATTTCCAAAGCTTATCACTCCCAGGGCAACTGAGGTCACTTGTTAGGGAAAGAGCTTCAAAGTGGCCCTCAGCTGGGACATGCTAAACCCAAGGGTGCAGCCAGCTGCTTGCCCCTGAGCTGCTCTCTCACACTCTCCAAAGCCCAGACATGGCAGCCTGGGGAGAGGAAACTAACGGGGAAGACCAACTGATAAAAGCAGTGGAAAGGAACCCGTGTATTGTTGGTGAGGGAAGAGCCTAGCTCTTGAGATCACCATTTCTGCTGTGCATGTAAAATCAGCTCAATGCTTAAGGACAAGCTGGGCAGTGACCTCTATCTTGGTGACATCTGTGCTCTCCTAAAGGAAAATGAGGCCTTTGTACCCACATAAAATAACAGAAAATAAACAAATCAGGCAACAATTGTAAAATATTATTCCACAATGTGTGTATTGTTATACCAAGAATATACATGTGTGTAAGAAAAATAACATTAAGAATTTGACCCAAAGAATGCACCATGTATTCTGGCAAAGAGGTGGAAATGATTAATGGTTGGAGTCACAGGAAAGCACTATGAAATGTGCTGAAAGAAGCTTACAGGGGAGGAGGAAACACAAACACCCAGGGTCACAGTGCATGGGTGGGGATCCATCAGCCTCAGCACGGCATCTTCCCAGTATTTACCCAACAAAAACCTTGAAGATGACAGAGAGGTGGGGCCACCCAGCAGGTGCAAGCTGGAGCAACACTCAGCAGACACAGGTCATGACCTGGCTTGATGACCAGGCCTGTGGCAATACAGGTGGTCAGGTCCTGAGTAGGGCAGAGCATGTGAGTAGGATCTGACTTGTACCTGTAGAAGCTTCACCTTTTATAGGGTGGGGAGACAAGAACAGGGGCTTGGGGTAGCAGGAATCGTGATCGTCAGCCTGCCCTAAGAGCCAATCAGCAGGAGCACTGTCAGCCCAGAAGGCAGCCAGGGAAGGCATCGGCCTTGTGTACCAGCTGGGAGTGCCCTCTTGTGACCTTCAGGGAAGGGGCTAGGCTCAAGCAGAGCCTCCGCTTAGGGTCTGCTGAATCTTGTCTGTCCCTGCTGGATGCTCACACTAGAGGATTACACAAGCATTAATTTATATCTGCCTACATTCTCAGTATGCAAAACATGAGGTGTGGTCAAAACATGCCATGAATGATTAAAATTTTAAATTATAGGACAGTAAAAGACACAGTGCTATGAATCCCCTCCAGTTGTCTTTGAACACACTCATCCCTTTCTTGGTGCCACTTCCTGCAGCAGCTCTGGAGTCCTCTTTCCTGAAGGGCTTAGCTGCACTGTCCTTGCTGCTTTGATGTCCTGAATGGATCCAAAACATTTCCCTGTCATGGTCATTTGGACTGTGAGGAGGAGCCAGAAGTCACACAGTACCAGACCAGGTGAATAAGGTCAATGAGGACGTAGCATCATGCGTCTGCGAGCTGCCTCTCTGGTGGATGGTGCACAGCCACAGCATTCACTGTATCTTTTTATCACACCTCATAAAGACACTCAGGAAAGAGGACTCCAGCGCTGCTCAGGAAGTGGCCAGAAGATGGGCTAGGTGTGCTCACAAAAAGGAGGAAGATGTTGAAGGGGACTCAAGGCAATGTCTTCTACTATAGAAACTTCCTTCTTTAAATATCACTGTATATTTTGTCTATCTCTTGTAGTTCACCCATAAGAGACAGACAAATGAGTTGAAAACCTATGTCCACAAGAACACACGCAGGAATACCTTTATGGCAGTTTTGCCATTCGTATTTTCCAAAACTTGAAATCAACCCACCTGCTCCTTAATAGGTAAATGAACAAATAATTAGTAAAGACAAACAATGAAATATTAGTCAGTGATTAAGTAGAAATGAGACCTCTGACCACAAAAAAAAAAGTTGAAATGGAAAATGAAAGAGATTGATCTGGAAAGTCTGCATGTTGTCTGAGCCCAACCATGTGACACCCTAGAACAGGAAAGAATGGAAATGGCCAAACGCAGGATGGCCAGGAATTTAGGAGTGGGAAGGAAAAAGAAAGCGGGAATGAATAAGTAGGCCCAGGACACTCAGGGAAGTGACATCCAGGGTAGGGCGGGACACTACAGTGACAGGTGCAAACCATTAGATACTTGGCAAGGCAGAGAACTTCAGATACAGAAGGTAAGACCTAGGGTCAACAGGGCCTTTAGTTAATGCAGTGGAGCAATGGGGTCCATCTGTTGTAACAAAGGTACCACCTGTGCAAGGCCCGCCTAACAAGGAACTCTGGAAGGAAGGGGGAAAGAAAAAGGCAGACACCTCAGAATTTTGTCTTTTCTATTCAGTTTTCTTATAAATCTAAAACTGCTAAAGCTAATAAGGTTAACTGAAGTATTTATTGAACTATTCAGCTTTTTGTCACTGTCACAAAATACCTGAGAACAGCAACTTGCCAGAAGAAAGGTCCATCTTGACTCCTGATTTCAGAGGTGTCCAACACCTGTGGTCACTCAGCTCCACTGCTCTAGGCCTGTGGCAAGACGGGACATCATAGTGACAAGGGTGTAGGGTGGGGCAGCTGATAGCAGAGAAAAGGAAAGACCCAGGAAGAGAGGAAGACACAAACAAGACACAGCCTTCAAAGGCATGGACTCAATAACCAACTTCCACCAACTGGGCCTTGCCTCCTAACATCCCATTCAGCAGTGAAGCCACTGATGATGAACCCACTGAAAGTGAACTCATTGATGGTGAGTTCATTGATGATGAGTTCATTGATGGTGAACCCACTGATGGTGAACCCACTGTAGGTGAACCCATTGAGAGTGAACCCATTGATGATGAATCCATTAAGAGTGAACCCATTGGTAGTGAACTCATTGATGGTGAACCCATTGATGATAAACCCATTGATGGTGACCCCATTGATGGTGACCCCACTGGTGCTGAACCCATGGATGATGAACCATTGGTAGTGAACCTATTGATGATGAATCCATTGACAAGGACAGTGCCCTCAGGACCCAATTACCTCTCCAGGCCTAACCCCTGAACATGCATTTGAATCCAAACATATGACACTGGGCATTAAGCCCTCAATATATGAGTCTTCTAGGGAACATGTCATATTGAATCCAATCCACCCCCAGGCTATGTGGAGTTCATTCAGTAGTGTTCTATATGTTTAAATTATCAGACTACGTCCACATCTCCTTCTCAGCTGGGTTGCAGAATACCCACATCTTTGCCTGAGAATGACACTTTGAGACTTAGACTGCAGTTGTCTGGCCCAGGATCACCAGCATAGATTAAGGGAGGCTATTTTTAATCCCACATGTATGGACAGGGCTAGCTAGCAAAAATGCTTAGTGGAACAAAACAAGAGAAGGTAAATGTTAAAATTAAAAAATTTAATTGACAATTTGAGTTAAAGACAAACTTATTTTTCAATTTTACATTTTTATTACTTCATTTATTTATTTTTTTATTCATTTTAATGAGAAAAAAATAAAATAGCAATGAAACAGTTTTGAAACAGGTTAGTAGGGCAGTTACAATAATTAATAAATTGCATATTGTTTTCTTCATAATAGTCATTCAGAGGACAAGATAAGGTATATATACAGCTACTTTCTCTTAGTTCGTTGAGAGTTAAAGACAAACTTATCTGCACAAATATCTCCAACCACCCTAGTGACGTCTGAAGTCTGACACAGGCCTGGCCCCAGGCAGCATCCCACTGTCCTCCCACATTTTTCTTTCTCTGCATAACAGGACGCATGGGGCATTAGATTTCTCCAGTTAAACCAGGGGCCAGCCCATCAGTAGAGAGCAGGATCACATTCTCAGAACTAGAAACTGCCCTCAGGTGAAGGAACAAGAGCTTGTGCAACACATTCTTTGAAATGTAAGCTCTTTATGCATCCAAGAAAAGTAAAAGGACCTTTTTCCTGGAAACACTATAAATCACAGTACAGGTTCACTTCATTTTATATCTAAGTACAAAACCCACTTCTCCCTCCTTGTACCCCCCAATCACTAATGCTGAGTCAGGGTTGCCCCAGGTCCAGGGGCACTGGCCTGCTTCTCCGGCTCAAAGCCTTTCCTTTGCAAAGCACAAACATCTCTTTCCAAGGGATTATGATTATGAGTCAATTACTGGGGCTATTTTATGGCACTACTCCTGAGCAGATAAACTGCTTTCATAAAAAAACAATTGATAGAGTGATTTTGGAATGAAATAAAATTCAAAAATAGCAGGCCTCTGTTTTAAAACACATTCAACCTGATAGGTTCGATTTTTCTGGACACCATAGTGATCAATTTGAGTCATTTGTAGAAGAATGGATGCAACTTGAAATCACAATGTTTAGTGAAATAAATCAGACATACCACTTCCAATCTTCTATGAGAAAATCCAAACAAATTAAAGAGCAAAATTAAAAACAGATGATCGAAAACAGGGACATAGGTCTTTTACAAAACAGAAGGGACAGAAAGATGGAAGGAGAGGAAATAAAAAAGAATTAAAATGTGTTATAGTCATGCACCCACTGCCCATGAGAAATATAATCACTGTGTACTGAAAACATACACTAATAAAAATTAAAAAATAAAAAGTCATAGGAGAATTGTGATCCCAGATGCAGACACATAACTCAAGGCCAATTACCAAACAAAAATGCAATCATTAAAACCTTTGAGGCAACAACAGCACAACCAGAAGGCCAGGGCCCTTCTGAGTACGGGTGCTGGAAGACCAAGCAGGTGGGCCATGAGGAGGGCAGGGCTGGGCTGGCAGCCTTGGGCTCACACCTGTGTCGTAGCTCATGTCTCACACCCATGCTGTGGCTCGAATCCGCAGAGGCCAAGCAACTACTCAGGCATAGAAGTCCTGCTGAGGAACAGGAAGTATATGCAGAAATCTGAAGCAACTATCATGAAACTAAAAGTTTGACATGTTTTCACTGTGTCTATATAAGAATTTTGAACACTTCGATCAACACCGAACCTTTTTCTTCTTTTTTTCTTTTTTCAGGACTGGGGTTCAAACTCACAACCTTGCACTTGCCAGGCAGGCACTTATGCCATGGAGCTATTTCCCCGGCCCTCTTTCTTCTTCTATTTTAGAAATTTTCAAGAACCTCTGACCTCTTCACTGGTGCAGCCCCAGGTGCTGGCCTAGAGGAGTAGCACCTCATTCCTGGGAATGCCTGGGTCCCACATTCAAGTATTCCCTCCAGATATGCTGGAGATGGACGTGGTGCTACATACCTATAGGTAATCCCGGCACTCAGGAGGCTGAGTAAGGAAGACAGCAAGCTTGAGCCCAGCCTGGGCAACTTAGTGACTTAGCAAGACCCTGCATCGAAGTAAAAAATAAAAAGATCTGCGAATATAGCTCAGTGCAAAGGCTTTGGGTTCAATCCACAGTAGCAGAAGGTAGGTAAATAAATGAAAGGCAATGAAACTTTCTCAAAGACAACTATTCAAACCCCACCCTCCAGTGGACAGCCAGAATATTTGGAAAATGAAGGGCCTTGTGGGAAGGGTTGAGCTGCTGTCCATCTGGACTACATTTGCTTTTATAATTTTTAACTATAATTAGTGCCCACCGGGTGACATCTGCACACAACATCAAAAAGTGTAAGAAGTGCACGTGTCAGAAAGCCTCTCCTGCCCCCACCGGTCACTCATTCCCTTCCACCCACTCATTTCCACTCTCAGCTTATGGCTTTGTGCTCATCAAAAGCTGCAATACAAACACAGTGAGTAGGCGACGCGGCCACCACCCCTTGTGTAGAGAGTATCATAAACCCAACTCCGCGGCTTCCTTTTTAGCTCAACAATACTTCCTAAAAATCTGTCCTGGAACTACAGAAAAGGGACCTCTCTTGGTTGCTTGCAGCCCTGTTCTGGTGCCCTCTGTGGATGGCCCTTCGTGCACATAACCAGCCCTCTCTTGGGGACAGTCAGGGTTTCCCAACATCCTGCAATGACAAAAACACTGGGATCTGGTTTTCTTTATTTTGAATGCATGTCTGCAGCGTGCAGTGGACTACACGCATTGTGGGAAGGTGGAACAGGTGCACAAACACCTCAGCTCAGCTCTGTGGCTTTCCTTCCTCTCCCTCCCTGCCCCTCACTCCATCTGTTGCTCCTCTCCCCATTTGAAAAAAATCTATCTCCAGGGTTGGCCAAATAGCTCAGCAGATTAAAGCACCTGCAAGCAGGGCAGGGGCCAGGGATTCAATCCCTGGGCCTGCTGTGCCTGCCCCACCCCCAGGGCATGCTGAGATGGCGATTGAGACTGGGCGTGGTGACGCGACTGTAATACCAGCTCTTGGGAGGCTATAAATAGGCAGATCACTATGAGTCTGATCTAGTAGTGAGACCCTGAACACCCTGTAGACCCTTCCCTAAAAATACAATAATCATCATCATCATCATCTATCTCCCTGTTTCCTATCATCTATCATTTATTTTTTTCTTTAACTTATTTGTACTTTGGGTCTCTCATGTAAGAGAAGCCATGGGATATTTAACCTTCTCTGTCTGGTTTATTTCACTTAACATGTGATCTCGAGGTACAGCCATTTCCCTATTAAATGACTCAAGGTTATCCATCTTTACAGCAGAGGAGTACTCCATTGTGTGTAAACACCATACTTTCCTTATCCCTTCCTATCCCTTCTGTTGGTGGGCAGCCAGGCTGCTCCCCAGACTTAGCTATTACGAGCTGTGCTGCTATGAAACAGTGTCTACAGAGGCATCAAAAAGTAACCACGCACAGCCCCGCAGGTCCCAAGCACCGCATCTCGGAGCTGTAAAGTGGCTTTCCACCATGCAGCACACATTTCCACTCTGCAGAAGTTGAAGATCCTTCTCTTTTCACTTGGATTCTTCCAGAAATTTTTTTGAGAATTTCCTTGTCACCATAGGGCACAGAATTCCCTCATCCCTCATAGACAAGGGGGTAGCACACAGGAAATCACAATCAAAGCTGTGGAGGAGGCCCGGGCCTAGCACACCTTGTTTCCACTGGCACTTTTCCCTTTTTGCTGAAAACTGCTACATCACCTGGCAAAGAAGAAGCTCATCCAGACTGGGAAAGCACCTGACAAGGCGCCTTCCCGCAGGATGGCTCAGTGGTGAACAAAGATCAACGAAGCCACCAGAGCCGGGGATCTGGGCCAGCGCCAGCCCTGGATCCCCGGGGAACCAGATGTGCACCTCTAGGGCCAGCCTGCCTGACTCCCAGCATCAGAGGCCACCGCAGAGGGCTTCTTAATAAAAATGTTACTTTGTCAACATGTAATAAGTTTAATACAACTTTGTCCACATGTGGTAAGTTTTTTAAAGAATAAATGTTTTAATTTCTCAGTTTTGCTTTCCAGTATAATTTTTAAATGTTAGTTGTAGTATAACCCACAAAAACCAAAGCTCTTTGAAGTTTTCGGGAATTTTCAAGATTTTTTTTCCCAGGAGTCTGACAGCCAAAAATTGGGGTAGCCACTGGCCTATAAAAGAAATGAAGGCTTGCTGATTTCCAGCCCTCAGCAGGAGGCCCTATGCTGTGGCTCGCTCTGCACATATTCGCAGCACTCGCCTTTGTGTCTGTGTGGGGCAGGCATTCTGTGTGCCACTCGGGCCAGGAGGGAAGACAGGGAGCCAGCAGGAGCTCCCCATTAACCATTACGCCATCGCCCTACTAAGTTAAACATGGGAAGGTCTCCAAGAGACAGCAGTAAAAGACATGCAGGGCGAATTGGCTGTGTGCCTGTTCATCTTAACTGTCGCTCTGACTGGATTAAGAGCTACCTGAAGGTAGGTGGACCACTTGGTACATCAGTAGACTAATCCCCTAGTGTTCCCAGTTGAGGGCACTGTGAGCAGGTGGGGCCCAGATCTGGAGGGTAGTCACTGGTTACGTACTTCAGAGGTGATCACTTCCACTCCATTTCTGCCTACTCTAAAGTGAGCAGCTCTGAGCTGGGGAGATAGCTCAGGTGCATAAATACCTGCCTCACAAGCACAAGGTCCCAAGTTTGATCCCCAATACCCAAAAACCATTATAATAAAATAAAATGAGTAGCTCTGCTCTGCCTACCCCTCCTCCATGCTGTTCCCACCTTGGAGCCAGCTAACCATGTACTAAATCTCTGAAACCCTGAGCTAAGTAAACCACTTCCTCCTTTCAATTTGTATGTCAGGCATTTGGCCCAGCATCAGGAAACCTAATATCCTTAAGGAAAACACATAATGAAGGAACAGTGTGGAGATCGCTGTGAAAAGGAGGGGTAGTATATGCCATCAGATGATTCATGACCCAGAAAGCTTGTGGGACACAGCTGGTCCATCCCTTCTGCCTGCAGCACGAGATCCATTGTCCTCCTTGGCTCTACCCACTGCTCCCAGTAAGGACACCCAGGCATGTCCAGCTTCCTGGAGCCACCATCAACCTGCATATGCATCCCCTCCTGCATACCATGTGCTTCTGAGAACGCACCTGACCCCTGGCCCAGAGGCGCCATCACCTAAGAATGCACCTGACTCCTGGCTAAGGTGCCATCACCTTAGCCTGAGTGCCACCATCTTGCTCTCTGACTGGGCACCCATCTCTACCCACACCCACAGAGCCTGCCTGAGGCCTCTTCCATTCATTGCCCGCCACCATGCCTGGCACCTGAAAGCTTCCAGGTTTCTTCTACAAGACCTGACTCTTTCGTCTAGACATTCTTTCATTCCCAAGGAGATTCTTGATATGCTGGGGTACTTTTGGCAGCTGCCTCTCCTGTAAGTTACTGCCTCCTTTCTCTATTGAGCTGCAGATGATTCTCAGATACTCTTCATGGTGTCAGTTATGGACATATCTGCCTACAACCTAATACTCTCTGTAAATCTATCATTTTCCTCTAGTTGTATTCCTAGAGTCCACACAGACAACACTATTTTATCAACTTCCTTAACAGTATGTGTCTGTGCACTACTCCTCTGACATCCCTGTATTGCATAGATGCCTTCTTGTATTTTCTTCTATGCAAGTTATGCCTTTGCCTTTCACAAGGCCAGCTGGAGTCAGGTGGATCATGCAGTGCTTTTAAATTACAAGACAATGTAGTAGCTGACACATAAAAGCCAGGCATTTCCTCAGAAACTGCTGCAGAAAAAAGCCACTGAGTGCCACTGAGGCCTGCTCAACAGGTGTGAGGTAAATTTTATGTATCAATTTGCCTGGGCCATGGGGAGCCCAAATATTTGGCTAATCACTATTAGCAATACATTTGTGAGGCTGATTTTGGATACCATTAGCATTTGAATGGGTAAGATTCGGAGAGCAAGTGACCCTTGCAGATCTGGGCCCCGCACAGTCAGTGGAAGTCCAGAGCCGAAGTGAAAGCCTGCTTCCCAGGATGAGGAGGAACGCGTCTCTGCTTGTCTGGAGCTGAACTGTCTGTCCTTCCCTACTCCACACTAGAACTGGGACCGCACAACTGGTCCTCCTGGATTCCCACGCGCCAGCTACATATCTTAAGACTTCTCTACCTCAACACTGTGGAAATCAATGTGGACATTCCTCAAAAAGCTAGGATTGAAGGTCCCATTCAACCCAGCTATTCCTCTCCTGGATATCTTTCCAGAGAGCTGAAAACATCATACCACAACAATATATGTGCACCCATGTTTATAGCAGTGCTATTTGCCATAGCTAAATCTTAGAAGCAACCCAAATGCCCATCAACTGAGGAATGGGTAAAGAAAATGTGGTATTTGTACACAATAGAGTAATATTCAGCTATAAAATATGGTAAGTTTGAGGCTTCCATTTGTAAATGGATGCAATTAAAGACCATAATCTTAAGTAAAATAAATCAGACAGAACCGCATGTGCAAACATCATGTCGTCTCCTTAGTGTAAGAACATGAAAGAGTAAATAAAATCTGAAGGGTACAATAAATAGTTTGTAAAGGAAATGAACATGTTCAAAAGGAAGAAATTATTGAGATGAGAAGGAGGGAGTGGGAAAAAGACATCTACATATGTAAGCAGGATGGTTTGGATAACTATGCTGTGATTTCTACTGGTCTATGGAAAGGAGTAGTTAATATTTTTGTCTTCTTTTTCTTTTTCTTTTCCCTTTTTCTCTCTTAATTTCTTATAATCTTTTTTTCCTTTTTTTCAATTCTGCATGCATATATCTGGTAATCTGAGCAACTAATTTGAAGATAACACTATGCGATACAACAAATACTGTTGAATTCATATTTTGTCTAGTGAAATTCTGCATCATTTCTGTTTTTTCTTTTTATTATTGTCTTGTATTCTTCTTAAAAAAATAAATTTTAAAAATACTTTCACCTCTGCAACCCAATGACCCAATTTCCCATAAATCGCTTTTTCTAAGGAATGTATTTACATAATATATGAGGTATAATCAAAATATACAGTGAATGTTTAATATTTTAATGCTGTACACTGGAAGGCACATTGCCATGAATCCCCCTTCCCACACTCTTCCTCACCATTCTGGCCACTTTCTGTAGCAATACTAGAGTCCACTTTCCTAGGGGTCTTTATGAGATATTATAAAAAGAAGACAGCGACTTCGGCCGCTGACACCATCCAATGGAAAGGCAGCTCATGAAACCCTGGCGCTGGGTCCCCTCCACCTTGCTCACCAGATCTGACACCATAAAGCTTCTGCCTCTTCACCAAAGTAGAAATGACCATGAATTAAATATCTCAAATTCATTCAGTTCATCAAAGCAGCCACAATAGCACAACTGCAGATCCTCAAGAAAGAGGACTCCAAAGTTGCTTCAGACAGCAGCCACAGGGCTGGGACAAGTGTGTGGGAAGCAAGGGGGAGGATTCTGAGAAGGATTAATAGCAGTGGTTTAATATTTAACCTTTAAATTTTAAAATTTAACCTTTCAAGGTAGTTTTTAACTTATGTATTGCATATGTCATATATATTGGTTTCTGCTTCCCTGGCAAGTCCTATGTCATGTGCACTCACAATTTCAGTGGCTAATGGCACCAAAAAACCATGCTTTCAATGAAGTTATTCTGTTCCGAACTCCTAGGAAGAGCACTTTTATCCTCTTCACCAGATAGGTCCCCCTGAACATCACCATTGGGGGCTATTTGGTGTATAGTTTCCAAGAAAAACTAATTCATAGTGAAACTGGCAGGCATGGACATCATCAGATTGGTATTTGAAATGTGTTGGTAGTCCAGCACCCCATGCGTGCTGTTTGCCAGGATCTGCAGTGAGCTCTTGCATACTTTAGCCACAGTTTTGCTGATTGGGTAAGATCTCATCTACACCTCAGCAGAAACCCTCCAGGAAGCATTGAGACACCACTGGTGAAAACTCATCAGGCTGGCTCCACTGGGGAATAAGGAGTGACGTGTTCCCTACCACAAAACCTCCCATTGTCACTGCCTAGTCTTCCACCAGCGGATGCTTCTGGAGACCCTTAACATCTGGAGAGCCTTAACATCTGGGGCATCTGTTGAGGCTAGTCTTTGCCTGAGGGTCTTGGTGTCCACGGCACTTCTTAAATCCAACTCAAGCAAATGCAAAGCCACTTTTGAGAAACACCCACTCTTGAAATCATAGGGTGTGGGTTGAGTTCTCCCTTCCCCTGCATCTGCACAAAATAAACCAGCCACCCATGTTCATATGGGCTGCCCTTGTACCAGGCATGTTCTGTTCTTATGGTTCCTTGGATTCCAGGCTCAAGGTCCCGCCCTGGTACACACACTGCAGTACATGCTTTTTCTTCCCAATCTGTGTAGATTCCACTAGAAAGGGAAACCTGTTCCTGTCTTATACAGAAACATATGTGCACATGAACACATATATACACCTGTGTATGTGTGTTCTGGACACATACATACATGCACTCATAGTCACTAGCACACACATGAATATGCACATGTAAATGTGTACGCATGTGTAGACATGTATGAGTGATTACACACACATCAGCACACATGTGTGTATGGAGAAGCAAGCAGACCTCCCCTGCTAAGCTGAGAGAACTTTGGAGACAGAGCGAAGCCGGGCATTTCTATCTGTGCAGCTCTGTCCACTCCTGCCCCTTCTGCCCTGACCTGCCAACACTGTCTTTCCGTCTCTCTAGTAGCATCTCTCTTCTCCTCTCTCCCCATGGCTCATCTTCATCTCCTGTCTTTGGCAAATCACTCACCCACATATTGTGGGAGCCCTCACCATACATAGCTTTTTTCAGTCTTTACTACCCCAGAGTCATCTCAAGGTGTTTTCCAAAACCATCATGGTTTCCTCCTTGAGAAGAAAAATCTGATGCCTGTTAATTAAATCATGGGCTTTTTTACATATCTTTCCATAGTAAGAAGGATTCAGGGCTCCTTATAGTTCCAAAAGACACAAACCTAACAATCCCAAGTTTTGAAATCCCAAAAGATCAAAATTTACAGAGCCTAAATTCCTGAAAATCAGAAATCCAAAAATTAAAATCCTGAACGTGAAAAATCCTAAAAACCTAAACCCTAAAAACTTCAAACTTAAAAGAGCAACACCCATAGAAATAAATATGAAAAATTCTCTAAGGGGAGCCCTGCCTTAAAAGAAAACAGGCACCTACCCATCGAGACGCAAGGCTTCAAACTTCAGCTCTTGAGTGTAAAAGGCAACTGACTCAATGGCCTTTGTGCAATTGCCCATAATCTACCCCATTATGTACTTTCCATATTTCAAATATTTGTTAATATTTTGTTTTTTTATTTTGTTTTGTTTGGGGGATGGGACTGTTTTTTGGAGGTTTTTTCCCCACCATTTTACATTGTTGGTTTTATACTTTACAATTCACTATGCTAAGTATCTCATTATTGCATCATTACTAATCCCAGAGGTGTAGACTGCATGAATACTTTGAGAGAGCTTGTATTCATCTGATGTTCATCTTTGTAAATATGACCCCATGAAAGCTGGCTTCACACATGAGCATTGTGATGGATATAAAAATGTGGAAAGTTCCTCAATATACGAAGTTGTTCCTTTTGTACATCTGCATCATAGGACATAAAGTTTCTCAAGATCACCTTTACATGTGATGAGCCATCGTGGTTCTGATCAGTCTCATCAAAAGCCTTATGTGTCCCTCATGGTATTGCAGATGACTAGTTATAAGTCTGAGCTACCAACCACAGTAACACACACCTGTACATTTCACTTCTTGACCTATTTCTTTATGAATATGATTCATCTGCTCATAACTCATACTCACATGACTATCATTAGTGTAGCTGAGTGCTTATGCTGGAAAGATACATGAGTTATAATTGCCTGTTTTATTGTACAAAGTGACCCATGAACTGTTGTCATGTTTTTATATTTCTAAACTAAATCCCCTTATTAAATGTTATATAAATAACTTTCAAAGATTTTTTTTTCCAGAATTAATTGAATATTTGAGATCTTAGACTTTAAGAACTTTAATCTTTGAGGACCTCAACCTTTAGGATTCTGATATCCAAAATTATATTTTTTGGCATTTCATTCCAATTCTAGAAAGAACTTACTTTTTCAAAAAAATTCCTTTCCTGGGCTAGCTTTCTGCTGCGGACCTTTGAGTGGGGTCTCTATTACTTCTCATGGAATACTGGGTGCCTCTCACCCTCATATTGTCACAGGATGAGCAGTAATACCAGAATTCCAGAAGTGGTGTGGGCTAGGCTGTCGGCTGTCTACCCAGCATGGAAGCATTTTCAATGACAGGCAGTTCCTGTCAGTGGCTGGTGAATGTTTTCAATCCCTTGGGCCATTTCCCTACTGATCACCCTTTCCACACCCAGTTTAATTCCTCTGAGGTGTGTCAGCCTGGAATAGGGGCTGGGAAGCCTGTAGACATGAACATGACATGGTGAACTTGGAATCCTCACAGGCCAGTGGGTCAAGACACCAGTGATTGATTTGGCCTCCTCAGGAATGTAGTCAAGCCTGCGTTCCTCAGCACTGAACAAACCTCCTCCACTGAAAGAGGACAGGCAAAATCTGGAGGACAGCACTGACCCCACGAGTAAGGAAAGGCATGGAATTTATCATTAGCTTCCAAATAGGTTCATCCCAGATGCAGAAGTTTCGATGAATCAAATGTCCACACTATTTAATATGTGGAAAAAAAGAGTAATAGAAACTCTCTAGCTTCACATTTTGCCACTTTTGATATCCAAAAGATCAAAAGCACCAAGCAATTTCAGGAATATTCCCATACATTCAACTTCTCTGATGATAAAGGCTTTGGAAGATGGTTCCATGCTTGGACTCCTCTACCAAACATATGGAAATTCAGGCTTAACAGAAGCTCAAGCCAACATCTTTAGAGAATATCAAGTAACAGTTGCTCCTACTTTGCAGAAGCCATTTCAAGACCTGTCATCAATAAAATCAAGTTCAGGCAAGACTTTCCACACCTCATCACCCAGCCACACCAAAGCCATAGGCTGTCCACGTGGAAGTATAGATTCTGTCTCCATGTTCTTGGCACCTCTAAGAGAGTTCACTTCACTGCTCCATATCTAGGTCTGCAGTCCCCAACATTTTCGACACTAGGGGAAAGTTTTGTGGAGATAATTTTTGTATAGATGGCAGTGGGATAGGATTCAAAATGACTCCAAGAGACACACAACATCAAGGGTCTCTCATCCCTCACTTGCCCAGTTCACAGCAGGATTTGCACTTCTGTGAGAATTTGGTGCTAACACACATAGGATGGAAATGGTGACTGGAGCCAAGGAAAGCAGCCACAAACACAGAGGAAGCTCTGCTCATTTCTGTCACCTCCTGATGGGTAGGTGGGGCCTTCTGGTCTAGGAGAAGACAGGTTGTGTGAGACTAGGATAGAGATGCACATCACACATAAGCAAACACTCCAGCCCTTTTAGAAGCATCTGCCCTTGGAGCAAACATGAACTCTCAGCTGTGTTCAGGAGGAAGAGGTTGGATTCTGTGGTCAGCTTCCAGCTCTGTAGAGTCTGGCTGGGAAGTTGGAATCAGCAAGGGTGTCTGCACAGTCTTTCAGGAGAGGGAACTGGTTTCTTTCCAGGAGGACTCTTGCCAGTGCTGTGCAGTGGACAGAGTCAACACAGAAATGCACTGAATCCAGAAAAGGATTCTCTTTCCCAGTCAATCCCAATGACACACATCCTTCAAGTGATTAAATAGTCAATGTTGCAAAATTTAAGGCATTGCAAGTCTCAGCTAGGAAGAAAGAAGTGTGTCGTGGGCCATATTCTACAGCTGAATGAGATCCTGTTCAACGTCTACTTCATGCAAATGAGATTTAGCCATATCAGAAATACAACCAGCAAAGTATATGAATCCTTTATGACTCATCAAGCTCAGAAAGATGAAACAGCTTGTTCAAGGTCACTCCACCTGTGGACAAAATACACTCTCATTTCACATGATCCAGGACTATTGGTGTGCCGTAGTCTACTTAGCATGCTATAGCAAAATATCTACAAACTAAGTGGCTTAAACAAGGAGATTATACGGAAGTGCATGATCAAGGTGCCAGTATGACTGCTGTCGATGATGGCCCTGGCTATGGCTTCCAGATGGTCGCCTCCTTGTTGTGTTCTCATCTGTTCTCTCTTTGGTCCCACAGAGAAAAAGAGGTAGCCCTGACACCTCTCATTCTCTCCTTAAATAAATTCCATTGTGTTTCTTTAAGGTATACAGTATAATTTTATGGAATACATATAGATATTAAAAATTTGCTATAACAAGGCACATTAACATGGCCATCATTTCATATAGTTATCCATGTTTTGTTTTTGTTCTTATTGCAAGACCATCTAAACTCTACTTACTTAGCATGAGTCCTACATACATTACAATAGCATTGCTCCGAGTTCCCATACTGTACATTCCTGGTCTCAATCTGCTTCCTCCTCGTCCAATGCTTTGTGCCTTCTGACTTCCATCTCTCCATTCCTTCCTTTCCCCCAGTAACTACTGTTCTGTTTTCTATTTCTATATATTCTACTCTTTTAAAATATTGCCTATATAAGAGCCAGCCAAATAGCTCAGCATATTAAAGCACCTGCAAGCAGGCTCAAGGGCCAGGAGTTCAATCCCCAGGACTGCTGTGCTGGCCCCACCCCCAGGGTGTGCTGAGACAATAATTGAGACGGGTGTGGTGGTGCACATCTGTAATCCCAGATCTTGGGAGGCTGTAAACAGGCAGATCACTACAAGTCTGATCTAGTAGTGAGACCCTGAACACCCTGTAGACCCTTCCCTAAAATACATATATATTGCACATATAAGGAAAAATATGCATATTTTTCTTCCTGTGTCTGGCTTATTATACTTAGCATAATGATTTTTAGGTTCATCTAGGCTGTGGAAAACAGCAAAATCACTTTTTCTCAATGATATTCATATCTATATGAATAAATAACATATGTAATATACCTCATATATATCACATTAAGTGTCCAAGTCCATTTGTCCATCAAGGGACACTTACATTCCTTCTGTATCTTGTCTGTTGTGAATATATTTCATATGTGGATACTACTCATTCTTTAGGGATCTATGTTCCTTTTCTCATGTAACCTTAAAGGTTTGGATCTAAAAGTTCCCCCAAGAGGCATGTGGTAGATTAACTACTGGTCAACCTGTAACACCCAGCTGAACTGAGTCAGTGTGGAGCTGGGAGTGAAGGTCCACCTGAGGATTGTTGGCAACAGCATGAAAACAGCACTGAGGGGAAAGAGGGTGTACTGTTGATTCCCCTGGAGGAGCGTGTCATGCTGATTTTCCTGATGTGAACTCAGCTTGGGTCCTTGCTGTCCCTGAGGATGGCTGTGGTTCTTTTCTGAGAAACTCTGGTCCTTACTTTGAGTGTCACTTCTTGGCTTCAGAACAGATCACTCAGTCTGCTGGCAGAGATCTTTAAGCCCACCAGGAAAGGCTTTCTGTCTTCTTTTTCTTCTTCTTCTCCTTCTCCTTCTCCTTCTCCTTCTCCTTCTTCTTCTTCTTCCAGCTAAATGCTATTTTAAAGGCAAATGCAGGTTACAAGTTGAGAGTTGAAGATTGTAATATACAACATTTACTAATTAACTTCTCATCATCCAATCATATTCCCTTTGTTCTTGCTTTTTCTAATTGTGAGATTTAGGATAGAAGCTTTGCATTTAATAGTTTTTAGGAAAGACCATTACAAATATCACATGCACACAATGTCCCTGCAAATATCATTATTTCATCTAATAGATTGCTTATAGAATTTGAGATCTTAATTGCCAAAATACTTTTTGTTATTTCTATCACATGTTATATGAGAGCCACAGGAATACGAAATTTGAAGGAACATTTCAGTGGTTAAAATATGAAGTAAATTACTCGGTATCTTAAATAATGTAACTATGTAAGCAACTCCTACATGCATGTGGTTATAATTTGCAAAACTTTCTAGCTTCTACCCCTGACCTTGGGACTCTCACAGTGCAGAACCTTGATACAAACTTGCCTATGATATTGTGGTGGGCTCTTGGCTTCTAGTAGGGTTTATGAAGAACATTGCTATGAGTTCTGGGTCTTTAGCTGGATTCATGTAGGACATTGCCATGGGATCCAGGCCCTCAGCTTAATTCTTTGGGTCACTAGAATGTAGACAGATTTCTTGCACTCTTTTGCATTTGACTCTTTGCGTGAATATTATAAAAGAATCTTATACATTATATGTCCTATATTAAATCTTTTCCCATGTATCACATGTGCCTGACTACAACAAGGTGCATGAGTTCAGAGGTAAGGTTTTTGGAGGATGATTGCATTGTGGGAACTCTAACCTCATATATGAATTAATGCATTGATGGATTTAAAATTGGGTGGCCTTATTGGGGAGAAGTGGAAACCTAGAAGATGGGGCTGAGATGAAGAGATTGGGTCACGGAAGCAAGGTTTGGGGGACTGTACCTTGCCACTTTCTCTTTATGTTCTGGCTCTTTCCGTCTCTGCTTCCAACCAGCTGTGAGGTAAGCAGCCTTCCTCCGCTGTGCTCTTCCACCATACTTCTACCTCACCTCCAAGCAATGGAGCCAGCTGACTCTGGGCTGGGACTTCTATGCCTTTCCTACCTTGACCATATCTGGTCTGGTACCACAGTGCCAGAAAGCTGACCAACACCCCCCCCAACACAAAACCTTCTCAGGATTTCAATAAATAAATTCGTGGGTGTAAAAATATTCAGCCCAAAACAGTCTTTCTCCCATGTTATGCTACTTCTCTACAACCATTAGAAAAAAGACCATATTAACATTTTCAATATTTTCAATCACAATATCCTAAGCTGTTTCATGCTTGCATGGGGCCCATGCTAATCTTCTTGGTGTCATTCCAATTTTATTATATATAGTGAGCGCACTAAATTTTTTCATTAGACTTTCCCTGTCTTATTTATGAAAGACAAAACAGAAACAATCAAAAAATAAGAATACACATTGTCAAAACAGATCTTTTCTTGATAACTTTATCAAATCCCTGAGCAGCCGAAGCTCTCTTTTAATCCCCTGTCAGTTGTAGAGATTGCAGATGTTTTCTCCCAGCCTGGCACTTGACATACATCTCCCTTCCTCAGAGAGACTCTCCATTGTTAGAGTGATTACCAGAACAGGAGGGGGAAGATATGTTTGGAAGAACAACCCAGCATTCAGCTTTGTAGGCATGGGTCGGTAACAAGCTGGACCCAGTTAAGCAACCAATCTGGAGCTCACGCAGAACACTGTAGGTGTAACACAGGACACAGTTCCCAAAGCAACACAGAATAGCAAATCAATGAAAGGCAGGAACAAGAGAAAATAAGATGTGCTCCCAATGGTGAAAGCTATAATCTTTCTCTAATACTTTCTACTCCCTTGCAGCTTAGAAATCATTGCTCTGAGTATACCATGCTCACAGAGGGAATTTTGAAATGCATGAATGAGATTTGGCATGGCCCCCTGCCTTCCTGTGTGTAGTTCTTGGGGCTCCAGATGGGTCCAGCCTGGATGCTGTGCATGGGGCAGGAAAAGCTAGCAAGTGGCTGCTGATGGCTCATACACTCTGGCCCATGCTGGGCAGAGAACCGTCTACATGCCCACACTGCTCCCAGAGCTCACCTTGGCCCTGCCCAGGGGCTCCCCTTCCTCTAGTGATCCCCTAAGAATGCTGGCCCAGGACATCTCACCCTTAGGTCTAGGGACAGCAATGCCTTCATGCCTCTGTTCCACTCACTGTAGTCAATCCTCTGGAGTGGTCCCCAATTTGGAGGCTCCAGAGGTCAGTTTCATGGGAGATAATTTTCATGGGCTAGGAATGAGAGTGTTTGAGGATGATTCAAAGGAACCCTCAACCAGATCTCTCAAATCAGCAGTTCGCAGGAGGGTCCAAGCGCTTATGAGAATCTGGCAAGTAGCTGAGCTTGAGCTGTGAGACCAGTGGTGAGAATGAGCTGTCAAGGCAGAGACAGCTGCACTCCTCTCTCCTCACTCACCTCTGCCATGCAGCCCCTGACTGAGTGTTCTCACTCACCAGACAACGTTTTCAAAATCTGCACAGCAGGTGCAGCACTCTTTCTAGGAACTTTTAGCGGGTTCAGTGTAAGGTACCCCATAAATCATGAATGTGTGTCTCATTGCAGGTTAATGCACAACAATACTTAGTAGAGAGACAGAATTTTCTGGATCCAAATGCAGAAGACCTCTAGGTAAAGGAACTTCACACAGGTCTTGATCTCCAGTCTGCAAGGACAGCCTTGTAGGGACCAGATATCCCGGGCCTACACTAACCAGGTAATTCACTTAAACCTCAGATTTGTGACAGGGTGACAGGGCCATGTGTTCCTGGAGCAGAGGTCTGACTAGGAGGTCTGGGAGAGGGAAAAAGGAGTGATATGTGTGAATAGTGCTGTGCTCAGTTCATATTGTTTAAATGTAAAGCAAACAGCCATGGTAGGAAGAGGAATCCAGGACGTGTCCTGAGTTAGCACAGCCGGGAGGGAGAGTGGTACTTTATGCAAAATGTCCGGAGTAGGTAAATCCATAGCCAGAAAGCAGATAACTGGAAGCCCCTGACACTGCCCTGCCTGACGTGTCACCTGAGAGCCAGCTGGACAATACAGTGCAGACTGGATATGGCTCATCACTTTCTTCTCAGTGCATGAAGTCACCTTCCCAGAGCAGCTCTATCACCTCCACACAATGACTTGTTCGTTAGCAAAGGTGAATAACGCCTCAGCACACCAGCAGACTTTCCCCAAGCTGCCAGCCGGATATGGATGTCAAGGAACAATTTCACCTGCAAGTGGCTATGAAGCCTTTGACTCTCTTGGTTTACAGCTGGAAATAATGACTGAACACTTCCGCCAGAGCTGTCTGGATAGCCCTGGGGGCCAGGAATGAACAAACTTCCCAGGGGTATGGGTTAACTGCGTCTCCACATCCCCCGGGGTCAGGCAGAGGCAGAAGAGCCGAGGATAGATCCATCTTCTCTGTTTAAGACCAACTTTTTTTTTCTATATTTAACATGGTAAACATATATTTCCATTTTCACTTTATCAATGAAATTTATATCATCACAATTAGACCTTAGTTTTATCCTAGTGCATCAGTCAGAATTCTCCCAGCAAAACAGAGCCTGAGATATATGTGCACATACACAGACACATACACTGCCAGGGTTATCAAAATATATAATGAATGCTTAATTCTAAAAAACTGGATTACAGCAAAAGGCATATTGCTACTAATCCCCCTCGAAATACTGTAATATGTCAATTCATAAGCCATTTATCTAGGAAATAATTGGGTTCAAAAACAGAAGTGCCTCACAGAAGTGTTTTTGTCTGTGAACTCTACATCAGACAATGAACATGAGCGAGGCCATCTTTCCCTCGTGAACAGGAACAGAGCCATCTTTTTCAGCAGTTTGTGAGCCACTGCACTTATTGCTTAGAAAGCACATCCCATCATTTATGCTGCCTTCTGAAGCAGGTCTGGAGTCTTCTTTCCTAGGTGTCTATGAGATGGGATTAAAAATATGATGACCACTGCTACTGTGTGCCAGCCAACAGGAAGGTAGGCTCATAGAAACGTGACACTGTGCCCTCACCCACCTTACACACCAGCTCTGACACTGTGTGACTTCTGGCTCTTTCTCAAAGTCAAAATGACCATGACGGGTCTATACATTAAGGACACTGAAGCAGCCCCTAAAGCCAGTCAAGAAAGAAGATTCTAGAGATGCTGCAAAAAGTGTCAAAAACAAAGGACATGTGTATGTGAAGCGAGGGGGAAGATTCTGAGTGGATTCGTGGCAATGAGTCTTTTACTATAATATATTTCTAAACTGAAACATTCACCATACTGCTCAGTCACCTTGTAAACACGTGGTTTGATAAATATATTAAATTTACGTATAAAATGTATGTTCAAATTATACCCACGTGTGTTAAGCCTAGACACAGAGAGGGAGAGAAATTCTAAGGACCCAGCCTCCACTCCTTCTGCCCCACCAGCCTGAAGTTGGCAGGGCAGTGAGGAGGCTGGAAACCCTCACCTACCACTGTCTGCAGGTGGAAACCCTTCCTCCCACAGAACCTAGGAACCTTAGGTTCACTCCCCAGGCCTTCCAGCAATCAGATATGGCCCCTCAGTTAAGGAGGCTCATCTCCACAGCCCTCAGTCCACTGCCTTAGGTCTTCGCCAAGTCTACACAGCCCCTCCCTGAAACATCTGACCAGTACTTCACTGTATTGAGAATTAGCAAACTGAAGCCCACAGGCCAAATCCAGCCCACTATCTGTTTCTGTAGAAAAAGTTTTATTGAAACACAGCCACATCTGTATCTTTACACATTGTCTGTAGCTAATCTTGTGCTTGAATTGTAGGGCTGAGTAACTGCTCGAATGGCTCCAAAGCCTGAAATATACTCTGTGTGGCTCTTTACAATAAAAGATTGCCAATCTCTGGATCCTGTGACAGCCTCATGGATAAGAAAGTACTTGATCTCCCACCCTCAGAAGCAGGAAGACTGCTCTTAGGGTTAGAGAGCTAAAGGGGTGGAAGGCACTAGATTGGCAACCATTGCAGGTTTCAAGGCTGCCTACAAAGCCTTCTTTGACCCTGGCCTTTGTGACAATAGTTGTGGATTTCAAGGATGCCCATGAACACTCCTGCACCCTGGCTTTTGGTAAGTGGAGGCCACCTAGGAAGGGGCAAGTACTTCACATAGCAAATCCCAGGCTGAGTTTTGGATTGGGGTACACTGCCAAAGTGTCTAACCTCTCTGTAAATATGGGGCTTAACTGATGACTCACTTCTTTATTGATTGTGAATCACATTTAAAAAAAAAAAATGACGCCACTGAACAGACAGATTTCTCTCAAGGGCTTTGGGACACAGGAAATCAGGTGCAGGACCTGGAACACATTACTATTACAGAGTACTTGAGGTCGGTAGAAGGAGGATTCATGTTCACACCATAATAAAGACCCCATGCAATTGAAGAAGAAAGGGATGAAGCCTTTCTGCCCCATATTCAGATGCCCAGGTCTCCAGAAGAGTGGTAATGACTCGATAGCCTGGTCCCACAGGCAGGGTTTTGTTCACACAAAAAACCACAAACCCTGAGCCACAGGAGCCAAACACCAAACACAGACCATCGGGTATCATTTCCCCTCAGAAGGTATTCGGTGGGCCACCTCCAGCAGCGGCAAGGCAGAGCAAGCACCCCATAGAAATCCTCATAGGACACCACCCGGAAGTGACAGCAGTGGAATGTCAGCTTCATGGAGTCTCACTTGTGGGCAGAGCCATAGGCACAAGGACAAGCCTAAAATGGGAGATCAGTCCCTGTAAGGGCAGAGCGATGGCTCAACATTCCCAGCCCCAACTCTGTCATGTTGGCCCACCCACTCTAGGTAGGCAACTGCCCTGAATCCTTGAATCTCACCCACTTCCAAGTATTCGCTTCTCTGGGAGATGGTGGTGCCCACCTTTCAGCTACCACAGGAGCAATTTCCCAAAACTTCAAATTAGCTACAGAGTCACATGGCCGTTTATCACGTTGATGCCAGCTACTCCAAACCCTCATGCAAGGGAATCTGGCAACATGACGTACTCTCAAGAGGTGGAACACTGTTCCATCTTCCTCATGCCCAAGGGAAACTAGAAACAACACTTATTTTTCCCAGAAACTCATACCAGGAAGTCATGAGGCCCAGGAGAGCATTCTCATCAAAGGGAGAAAGACAATGAAAATTTCCAACAGGATGGGAACTGAGAAATGACTGAGCTGCTATTCAGAAACCTTGTCACTGTCTTAGCTACTCTCTGCCTTGGTTTCCAGTAATTTTATTATTACCGTAGCTTTGATTTTTTTTTTCTTTTAGAAGACAGTATGCTTTCAACAGCCATCATAGAGAGTTGGCATCACAGAAACTTCCTAGGAAAAAATTACTTGAAAGGATCACGTCTTCAAGATATGTGCACGCACACACATGCACACACATGCACACAAACTTTGCAAGAGAAAAAATATTGGACAAAAAATATTTTGGACAAAAAAATTTTGTCTCCAGTTTTGGAGACAAAAATATTGTGATTTGATCTATAAACTCATTCCTTTTTGGCACTGGTTTGGGTCTTACCATCTGCTGTCACCTATAAATAATTGGCTTTTACTACAATGTTATGGTTAGATATGACAGTAAATACAAATCTTTAACAAATCAACAAAGCAAAATGAACAACACAACTGATAAGTGATTGGGAAATAGCTATGAATTAAAGGATAAGCTAGGAACAGTCCCAGAAGTCCTATCTCCACGCACACATCTTTGTATGGAGACAGATGTGTCAGCTCGCAGGCGCAGACCAATTACCAACCTCGGGAGTCTCAGCTCGACATCTAAGCTGTTTCAGAGAGGATTACTGAAAATCCACAAAACCACTCAACAGATACCCATGAACTCCTTAACAGTGGATGTTAAGACAAAGCAGACCACATTTGGGGGAATGGATGCGTGCATAGAGCTTCTCTGTGCTCTCCCCACACCAGGACCACCCATGTCAGGAGTCAGGTGGAAATTGCAGGGGGCAAACTCAATGAGAGCAAAGCAGCCCCAGGATGCCATGCTGTGCAAGGAAATGGATCCTGTGCTCTGGGACTCTGGGCTCCAAATTAGCAAAGTTACCATTTAGGAAGCCAGGAGAGAAAAAAGGTATGCAGTTCCAAAAGCCATTTGTTCCTGTTAATGAGATGGAGCTATGCAAGAAGGTATCTGACAGAAGACAAAAGACAGGAAGAAAAGTCATCCCATCATGTTTGGGCACACACACCCCTCTTGGACATCTGACATGTGTGCAACATCCCTGCCCTTCCTGTCTCGCCGGACTGCCCTGCCAACCTTTCTGGGGACAGGAGGCAGGCAGATAAGATGCTCTTCACTCTGGGCCTCCACTTTCTTTCCTTCACTTCTCACCTCATCCCTGACCAGACCCAAAGCCCAATCTCATTTTTAATTATTTTCTTTTCTCTTTCTCCCTTTTTTAGATACTCCTTGGGCAGTTTTCCTTTTTCATAATCTCTGCTTAGAAATTCACAACATATGTGCACCTGTGTGTGCGTGTGTGTACATGCATGTGTACATGTTCCTGGGAATTGAACCCAGAGTCTCACTAAATCCTAATTTGCCCACCCAGAATCTCACTAACATTTTCTGTTTCTGTTCTTCACTGAGTCCCAAATTCACTCAAAAAACAAGAGGAGGAAGCAGGCAAGAGAAGAAGAGAAAACAAGTGGAGAAAGAAGAAGCTGCTCACACAACTGTTAGCACAAGGCCAAGCAAACGGGGACTCCAGTAGCTCCCTAGCCCCTCATCACTGCAACATGGGTAGTGTGGGGAGTCTCCAGTACCCTGCACCAGAAGGAAAGCCCCTGCCCTCCTCTCACACAGCACGGGGGTGTGGGTGGGGGGGGGTGATGGAGCTGCAAGCAGCAAAAGGCTGATTTTAACTTCTTCCATCCCTGCTGGTCCCCACACCCTTCAATACCTGGTAAGACTCAGTAATTGAAGGGCAAGCCAGCACGCTCCCTTCTGGCTTTCCTTCCAGCCTCACCTAGAAATCTCCCAAGAGGCGCTCCAAGCCACACCCACGTTTGCCCCTACCCCACTCTGTGTGCACCCTACAAACAAACCCCCAGGACTGTGGCCCCAATCAGCAGTACTGACCAGTTACCACCAGCACTGCCCAGCTGTAGGCGTAGGATCCTAGTGAACTCCATCTCTCCTTACCAGGTATATGTTTCCTGTTGTCATGACAATGAGTTACTATAATCCTTGGGGCTCAACAAAACACAAACTTTCTATCTTATGGGCCCAGAGATCAGAAATCTGACATAGGGAATTGAGGGCCAAAATCAAGGTGTCGACAGGTCTGATTCCTTGGCAGCTTCAGGCACACCCTTCAGTCCCCATGGAAGACCTAGTGTTTATAATTCCTGGGAGCCAGATCCAACTTTGTGGATGGGAAGAGACTGTACAAACTGTCCCCAAGACACACGTTCTGGGGAAGCTGCACAATAGCCCCAGGAACACTGAGGAAGGTCTGTTAGAAATGAGCTACGGCGGACCCCCACGTGCCCTTGTCAACAACCCCTCTGGTCTGCAGGTGTTCCCTTCCACATCACTTCCTTCAAATCCTTCAGTTTAGCTTTCCTAGCTGGTAAGCCTGTCGTCCATATGTCTTGCTAGGACCACCACACTCTTCCCAAGCTAAACTCCAAGTCATCCAGCTCAGAATAGGCTGAAACCTGAGTATTCAGAAGACGAATTACTGGAGACAAGTCCAGAGAAACTGAGAGCCATCAGAGTATGCTCTTACTCAGTGAAATGTATGAGAATAAGAACCAAACACATTAAGTCTATAGATTCCTAATAATATTTAAAAGCTCATTTGTGACAAATAGAAAATGGTGCCAGACCACAGCACTATTTGAAACTGAGAGAGAAACAGGATCAGGAATCTGTCGTGCTGCTTTGCCTTCAGAGTGGGAGCTCCAGGTTAACAAAGGACTTGATGAAGACAAGATTCATTTATGAGCAAGGAAGACATGGCCTGGTGTCATATTCTGAAGCTCCTGAGGAACTAGTGGGTTGAGGCAAGAGATGAGAGTGTGCCGCTAAGTGCTTCCTGATGAAGGCTTAGCTCCATCTATGAAGTCATCCTGACGTTCCTCAAAATTTAAACTTGAATATGATTAAACTTTCCGATTTATCTACTAGAGTGCAGGAAAAACAAAAGACACAGAGTAACATGTTAAACAAAATTGGGGGCAGTATCTTATGCCTCCTACACATATACATACACTATTTTTTTAGATATAAAGTATCTGGTAATCACTGAGGAAGGTCTGTTAGAAATGAGACCTTCATTATATACATACCATTTATATATAAAATATGATATTTAATTTTTTTTAATTTATAGTAAAAGATACATTGCCTTTTAATCTCCCCACCCAAGCCCTTCCCCTCATTAAAGAGCACTCATTCCCACCCTTTTGCCACTTTCTGAAGCAGTTCCAGAGTCCTCGTTCCAGAGTGTTCTTAGTTAGAACAATGTGGCTGCTTTGATGTCCTGACTTGATTCAAAACATTTCCCCTCTGTGGTCATTTTGACTTTGAGGAAAAGCCAGAAGTCACACACTGCCAGACCCAGTGAATAACGTAAATGATGGCATATTACAATCACGTTACTTGACAGAAACTTTCATAAATGTTTGATCAGTGAGGAGTGGTCATAAAATATGGTGAATTTTTTAATTAAAAGTATGTATTATAACAAAGCACACACTGCCATTAATCCCCTTAAAATTCAAAATCCTTCCCTTTACTTTGAGCACGTTTATCCCATCATTTTTGGCAGTGTGTGTTTTATTGGAGCAACTTTTTTTATTTAGGCATTCACTGTATCTTTTGATCACTATGTGTGTGTATGTGTATGTTTGCGTGTGTGTTTGTGTGTGTGAAATTATAGGGCAAGTACATTGATTTCTTCAATTTATAAGTTTAGTACAATGAAACAAAGATATGTCAATAAATCTAGGTGAAACAAACTTGTTTGGATCCCAATAAAAATTTTCAAAAAATAAAATTCATAAGACATTTAGTGATACTTAAAAGTATTATTTTCACATGGAAAAAAACGGTTTCCCAGTTTTTTGTTTTGATCTGCACTTTGGTGCCAGGGACCGAGCCCTGGGCCTGGGCGCACCAGGCAAGCGCATGACTGCCGAGCCAAATCGCCAACCCACAAGTTATTTGCTTTAAAGTTCTTTGCTCTTTATCTTTGAGATACTACATACTGAAGTGTTTAGAGGCAAAATTATACGATTCATTGAAACCGTTTCCAAATACAGTATCTGGTAAGAGTGGAGATTAAAGGGGTAAAAGGAACAAGATGCAGGAGACATGCATGTTTGGAAATGTGGCAGTGAAAGCCATTACCGTGTACAATTAACATACGTTAATAATTATAATAAAAATGAAAAAGAAACAAGACTGGCCATTTACAATATTGCTAATTGTAGAAACTGAGTGGCCAGGATACTATGTTGGTGATAAGAACAACTGCTCTCTAATTTGATATATACTTTTAACTTTCAATAACAAAAAGTTTTTAAAATCATGCCTACAAATAGTTTTCAGACACAGGGAAAACGCTTATGATATAATAGTAGGAGGGGAAAGCAAGAAAAATATCAATTCAGCAAGATCCAAGCAATACAAATCCGAGGCCTCATGCCAATATGCTCAAAGTAGCTGTTTCCGGAGGTGGTGTTATCAGAACTAAGTTTCATTCCTTACTCTACACTCTGATTCTCCAACATCCATAACTTGAGGAAAAGGCTTTATTCTACTTTTATGAGTAGATGAACTGGGCACCATTTGAAATAATACCCAAGAGTGTGGAGCACTAACCAAATCTCAGAGGGCTAGTGCCACCCAATGGGCCAACTTGGCTCGTACAACTCACATTGAGCACGACATGGCGAGAGTGACCTCCAGTCTAACCCAAGGCTCTGTGTCTCGCAATGAAGCATTTATTTACTTATTCTTCCAAAGTTCCACGCACTATTACCAAAAGAATCAAAAAGTTCAATAATGACACATAAATGACTCCCTGGATGCCCCCACAGGAACAGAGCCTGGCAAGTGGCAATTAACTATAAGGATCCGTTGGTCTTGCTGTGAACCATTCTACTCAGAAGATATGGCAACAGGAATGAGAAAGAGACAAGAAGACAAAAAGCTGGGCTAGGTGGTCACTAGTCTGCCTGATGGGCAAGACTAACTCCATACACAACAAAAAAATCCTTTATTTATACTTTTGCAAAGTTTGTAACACATGATACAAGGTTGCCTAGCGACTAATAGCAGACCTAAACCAGACAGGATGTTTTTCTCAGTACTGAGGTAGCTTGTTTGCTTTAGACACAGTGGCCTAGTCCCACCTACACATGTTTGATCAATTTCCTAGCTTCCTGCGGGCTCCAACAATTAATTAGCACCCATTGTTCTAGAAACTTCTGTTTAGGAGATGCTTTAGACAGTTCCTTTCATTTGTTTTGGTGAAAGATAAGATAGGAAAGATTCCATACACTCTTTGTTCCTTTTCTGCACAGAAAGACAGAATCAATCCCTCAACACAGTGGGTTTTGCTATAAGCACTTGGCCTTCCTCAAAGACCAGAGCCCACCTCTTCCTTCAAGCAAGGGACTTGGTTTCCAGGGGAGTGTTTATGTACCAGGAATTTGTATTCATTGCCTTTTTAGGTAACTTTCTTTAGAACCACATGAAAGGAATTTGTGTAGAGATATGAGCAGATCTTATGTTACCTACTACCCTAGAAAGTTCCAGAATATTTAGACCTTCTCTACCCCCGTGGAATCCTTTATGCCCTAGAAGGATCTGGCTGGATGTTATTCTCCATAATCTCTTGGACTTCTTCCTGGGTTTGTTTTGTTTTGTTTTATTTTGTTTTTCCTCTTTTAGCTCTACTGCCTGAAGATGATTTGATCTTTCTGGTAAAATCTTAACTCGGGAATTTCTTGGATTTCCTGCTTGGAGATTATCGCCTCAGCATCTCCATATGGCATTTGTGCATGTTCTTCCCTCCAATGTCTGTGCCAGGCTCAACAAACATCCTCAGGCCGGAAACTCCTGTTCTTCCACAGGCAAACAGAGACCCCAAGAGGCCTCACCTAGAAGCTGGACTATGGTTCTTCTTCCCCCTACACCCTCCTCTTATCCTTCTTCTTTCCTCATTGTCTTCTCCCTCTCCATTCTTGTATTCCCCTTCCTCTCTCTTCTTCCCTTCCTTCCTCTTATCACTCATCTTTCTCTCCCTTTTTTCCCTCTTTGCCTCCCTGACCACAGGCTTGTCTGCCAGAACCACATCTACCCCAGGATTGGCATGGCAGTGAGGAAAGCCACAGCCCTTGGAGCAACTTTCAAATCAGTTTTGTGAGCTGGAACTGCAGTTAACAGACATCAGAATATGAGGATCTAAACTGCCCTTTAAGGGAAAGGTGCTGTATACATGGCCAGGTGCCCTTCAGGAAGACAGCAATGAGCTCTGACTGAACAGCCCCACGCACTTTGCACCGGACCAGGCCAAGGTCAAGTGGAAGGTCTGACTCACTGAACCCTGCTCCATATGGATGGTACGTGGGTGGTAGAGGGGAAGATCAGAGCCACCCAGCAAAACCACTGGCAACTGATGACTACAGCTTCTCGACACCTACAATGTACTAGATACACAAAACACACATGAGCCCTGAGGGCTTAGAGTGAAACAAAGCATGTAAAATATCTCATGAATCGCTTCTGTATGGACTGTGTGGTGAGATGACAACAGCTTGGAAGTGTAGAGTTAGATATGCCAACTTATCAAAGTTCATTTCACTGTCTTCCTTACTCTTTAAAGCATGACCATAAGACAATGTTACATTCTGAAAGCAAATCATACATCTGTTGGAAAGTGCTACTCTGTGGGTGTCCCCAAACTTTATAGCTGTAATTCTTAGGAAAACTCTTAGAGGTTGTTTTATAGTAGTTTGCCTCATTCTTGAAAATGGCATTTACCAGCCTGCCAAAAGGGTCTTGTTAACCCCTTCCCACTGAAAAGCAGCAAGAAACAGTGCTGATCAAAGCTAGATTTGTTATTTTTTTTTTTATTTTTTGATTGACACAAAGTATTTGTACATATTTATATGAAAGCAGGTATTTGTCTGTCAAAAATTATCCCATGTGGTGGCCAAGGCTTCCTCTAAATATTATCGTGGTGGTTTTGGATTTGACCCAGCAAATTCTAAGATGCAAACACCCATGCTTATTAAAATTACTCAAGCCCGTTCAAAGAGATGGTGTCCAGACTTGCTATTGCCTGGTTTCTGACAAAACCATCAAATATAGTTAGAGTCCCAGGCTGAGCTTGCCAATAAACATAACCCAGTTTCTATCTTTTTTTTTTTTTCTGATGCCTTCTGCCCTTGCCAGCTGAAAATATCTTTCTTCTTCACAGAAATTTTGGAAATAGCTGAGGCCATCATTAGCTAGATGGCCCCAAAGAATTTTGCGAAGACTTCCACCCTTGATTTCCAGATCTATGGCTGCTCATGTAGTACTTGTGCGGAATGCGTGGGCCAGCTGCATGGAGCAAGCGCTTCCAGGAATGTCTGCTTCGCAGAAGTGACCGAGTGTGCTCCACCCCCCTTTGCAACTATCCACATGTCCAGTCAATGTCTGGAGGACTAGACAGACACATGGCCACTTCTCCATGGATGGCCCTGGTTTTGCCCACAGTGCTTCTTCTGATAAGCTGCTCATCTGTGATATGATGCCTCCTAGTGTGCTGTGACTGTCACCCCTACAAGTTATCACCAACTAATGCTGATCACACAAAGACTAGACACAGATGGTTCATCCCATAAAATCAAAGAAAAAAAAGACCCCAGACTGTCCTAGGCCCCTGCCTATGGTTTGAACTAAGTTCCCAGCAGAGCCAAGTTCAAGCCCAACCCCCACCATCCCAGAATGTGACCTGGTTTGGAGCATCTCTGCAAGGGCAACCACGTAAAAATGAAGTCATAGGAGTGGGCTGAAGCCACTGGGCTGGTGTTCCAGGCTCACACAGAGTAAGAACAGAGGGAGGCACAGAGAGCTCACAAAAAGACTAGGACTATGCTGTTCCGGCCTCTGAGCACCTGCAGCTGCCAGAATCTAGAGGAACCTGGGTCACAGCCTGCCCAGTGGGGGCTCAGTCTCACTGACATCTTCCACAGAGACCTCTATCCTCCAGAATTTGAATAGAATAAAGTTCCAGTGTTATCAGGCACCTCATCTGTGCTATCTTATGACAGCAGCCCCAGGACTCTCCCATCGACCTCAATCCTGAAAGGTCCCATGCCTGGTTTAGTTCCACCTCCTCATGATCTACTGTACTGATGAGCAATTGTGGTGATGCTACATGACAAACAGTCTCAAATTCTGGAGCTTACAACAATAAATGCACACTTCTTGCTCAGCCTATTTCTGCAGGTTGGCTGGGGATGCTCTATTCAGGCCTGCGGATCACAGCCAGACGGGCTCCAAATGCCTCTTATTCTGGCACCAAGCTAACCTGCCAGCCACTACTTGGGCATGTTCTTCTCAGATAAATGGTAGGGGCACCAGAAGTAAAGCCAAACTACACAGCATAGGTGTGGCCTCCATCACGCCAGCTCACAGGCTTCCAGCCAGTACAAGACATGTGGCCAAGCCTGACGCCTGTGGGGCAGCGGGAAAAACTATGGCTGGGGCCAGAAGGAAAGGAAGACTGGTGGAAGGAAAACTGCCTTTCGCCACACTCTGAATCCTCTAAATTATAGATGGATTGGGGCCTGTGAGATAGCTCAGCAGTCTAAAGCGCCTTCTGAGGCAAGCTTAGGCAACTGTGAGGGCCATGGTCCAATTCCCTGCACCACGTGCTGTACCAGCCTCACGCCCAGGACAGACTGAGTTGGCCATAATATAAATAAAGTTTTAAAAAAAGAAGTTAAAAATAAATTATAGATGAATTTACATTTCTAGTTGTTATGGATTGAAGTGTGTTTTTCTCTTTAACCACCAACAATTAAAAATAAATAAATAAATGGTATGCTTCAGTCCTAAACTGCCCCAGATGATCTCACATGGGCACAGGTAGGAAACGGGAGGCCCCTGAGGCCACAGGTAACTGCTGCATGCTGTTCCTCTGCTAGCATCAGCATTCATTTTCTAAAAGCAAGTGAAATTCATGTCATATAAAAGCAATCATTGTTTGAAAAAGATGTGGTATTTTCATAAAATGGAATATTACTCAGCTATAAGGAATGATAAACTAGAAGACTTCATATATAAGTGGATATATCTTGAACATATACTCCTAAGTGAAATAAACCAGACTTCCATATGCAAATATCATAATCTCTCTAGCGTAAGGGCTCAAAAGAAGTAAATAAATAAATAAATAAATAAATAAATATGCGCTGGGGGTGGGGGGGTACCAGGAATCAAACTCAGGACCTTGCATTTTCTGCATCCTCAACCCTATAAATTGTTTTTCTTAGAAGAGTGACTGAAATACAAAACGCATTTGGAAGAGTTAAAAAAAACTAACGTTTATTGAAAGTGTTAATGTTTAATTATTTGACCAATCTTACATACTTATATCTATTAATCCTAACAGATTTGATGATGAAAATACCTAATACAGCCATTGTTAAATTTTTGTTCTTGCTTTGAAGTTCTATACTATATGTACTCTTGCTTGTTACTCTTTTCTATCTTTGTTTCTGCTATTTTTACTCTTTAAAATAAAATTTTAAATATTAAAATAAAAACAACCATTGTAAAGCAAATAATTAGATGGCATCTGGGGCATCTGCAGTGTTCTACAACTGACACCTCTACCAAGTTGCATAGCATTTGACCACCCCAAAGTGAAACCCCAGGCCCATCCAGCAGTCCCTCCGGCCTCTCCCTCTGCAGCCACCTCTCCCCTTGGGCCACCACCAATCTGCTTCCTGTCATTTTGGCATTCCCTGTTCCCTGTTTCCTAGGAATGGTGTCATACACTGTGTCATCGTTTGTGTCTGACTTCTGTAGCCTACCATGTTCTCAAGGTTCATTCCGGTTGTATGAAGGGTGAATGTTTCTTTCCTTTTTAGGGCTGCGTAATGGTACAGAGCAGAGTTAGGACATTTTCATTGCCCAGTCCTCAGCTGAGGGGAGTCTGGGCGGTTTTCGCCTCGCAGTTCTGTGCATAGTGCCACTGTAAAGCCTGCAGACAGCCACATGTTCAGGATTTGTTTCTGGGCTGGGCTGGACTTGTATCTAGGAAAAGAACTGCTAAAGATCACGACATTAGCTTATATTTCTAGGTTTTCCCTTGAGTCTTTATCATACAAGGGTGAATCCATCTAAGGAACAAATATTTAAATTTTTAAATGCACTGCATTAATCTTTACACATTGCTGACAGCAATCCTCAAAATCTTCCCACCAGCTTTGCACACACTCAGCCTGTCATTCCTGACACTTTTCTGAAGCAGCTTAGGAGTCTGCTTTGATGAGTGTGCTTAGACGCATGATCAATAATACGGTGAAAGCTGTGTCCTCATCTACCTTTCTCACCGGTTCTGGGACCATGTGACTCTGCCCCCCACAAAGGCAAAATGATCATGAAAAGTGAACATTTTCAGTCCATTCAGGACATTGAAGAAGCTGCTACAGCACAACTAAAAACACTCAGGAAGGAGGACTCTAAGGTTGTTTCAGAGAGCAGCCAAAACAATAGGTTGAGCGAGTCAGATGTGACAGGGAATGCCCCAAGGGAGATTAGTGGCAATCTGTCTTTTATGTGATAGTTTTGCAACTTAAACTTTCATCCACTGGCTCTAATTTCCAATCTAACTGTACAGAGTGAGGAAACTATTGCCCATAAACAAGAAGCTGGCAAACACTTCAGGTTCATGGCCGATTGTCTCTGTCGCAACTTTCCAGTTCTGCCTTTGCAGCTGGGAGCAATCACAGATGTAAGGGTCTGTAAGGGCCAATGCACTCCTGTGAAAGGTCATTTGCTAAAGCGAGTACTCAGATGTGGCTTGGAAGGCCAGTCGCCAGCCCCAGCTGTGCAGCAGCCTAGGAAGATGCAGCCTCCTCCAAAGGCACTAGAAGGGAGGTGGTGCAGCACCAGAGGGGCATCCCACAGATGTGACGTGCAGGGACGTGCTTCTGAAGAGGGCCGTCAAGCTGTGCTCTCTGCAGATGGGAGAGCATCTGCAGGTACTTTAGGGAAGGAAAAGCTGGGAGAACTTAAACCAACCCCTCACTGTCCTCTCTAACCATCACTGTGTCTGAGTTTTATCAAGGATGAAAACCCACAAGCTCATTCACCTAGCAAATACTACAGGAGCCCTTACTTCATGCAAGTTCTGCGCAGCCTTAAGTATTTAACTCACTACCTTCCAGGAGCCTTCCTTGGCTATGCTCATTTGGTTACACCTAGTAATGGAAACCTGACCACCTGCAAAGGCAGGGGCCTACAAGAGAGCATTGATTCCTCAGAAGCACCCACATCCCCCCAGCATAATTGCACAGCACCTTCCCCAGGCAGACAAGCATAGGCATCCGCTCTTGACACAGAAACAAAGAAAACAAGCAAAACACAAGAAGATAGCCAGTGCCACCCCAGCCTTGAGCATTTCTGGCATTTTTAAGAAGTCAACTGTTATGGTTTGTATCTAGTTGTAAATCATGGGGCTGTCAAGCATGTGGTTTGAGGGCGGGGCCAGAGGACCAAGGCGGGGCTTGAGGGGCTACGTCAGAGAACCTTTAAACTGACAACATGCGCCTCCCCCCCCTCCCTCCACCCCCAGGCTAGGAGCCTTTCTTGGAGGTGTGGAGTGGATCATCCTAGAAACAGAGGCTCAGTGTCTTGAGGTCTTGCTATGTAATTCAGGCTGTTTTAAACTACAAAACCTAACAGGCATGGTGGCACGTGTCTATAATCCCAGCCCTTGGGAGGCTGAAGCAGGAGGATCTGTGCAAGTTCGAGACCAGCCTGGGCTATAAAGTGAGCTCAAGGCCAGTCTGAACTGCATAGCGAGACCCTGTCTCAAAAATAAATAAACAAACAAGCAAACAAACTACAAAACCTCCAATAACTATGATCTAAATAAACCTTTCATTTCCTAAACGTGTTTGTCAGGTATTTGTCCCAGCAACGAAAGAAGAGTAAGACACCAACTAACATTTTACATACAACGACATCCTGAAAAGTCTCCAAATTTAGGCCAAGTTGATAGTCAAATTCTACAGCATTCCTCCTTCAAGGTTAGCAGAGCCCTTCTGGAGCCCGAGTCTACAGGAGAGAAACAGCAGCTCAGGACTAAGTAAAAGCTGGGCGACCCCAGCAGCTGTGGGGACAGGTGTCACAGCACAGGGACGCAGCTCCTTCAATGATAGAGCCAGGCAGCAAGAGTCCTGGCTTCACAGGGTGGCTGAGAGACAGGAGCGGATGTGCCAGCCTGCTGCTCAGGCACAGGGCCACTCAGTGCCAGCTACGAGCTATGAGTCAGCCAAAGAGCTTTCCACGGCTGCACTCTTGCAGGTACAGAGGACTGCGCCAGCAGGCAGTGGAAATCCCACAGGAACCCTGCTCAGGGGACCCAGGGGGCAGATAGGTTGGTTCAAAAGAGGAAGGAGATGGAGGCAGGCAGAGGCAGGGCCAGGAGAGAAGCAGAGAAGGCCAGCCACCTGCAGGCTGGCTGTGTTCTCTTACTGAATCACCACCATTCACCTAACAAATGTGGCTGCTGGGTGCCATGCAACAAAAAGGCAGCTCCTAAAGACTGGGCTGCTGTGTCCTCATCCGCCTCATGTACCAGATCTGGCCCCATGCAACCTCTGGCTCTTCCTCAAAGTCAAAATGACCATGAAAGGGGAATCTCTGGAATCCACTCAGGATATTGAGGCAGTTAAAGCAGCACAACTAAAGATAACCAGGAAAGAAGACTCCAGAGCTGCTGCAGGAAGGGGCAAGGTCATGGGCTGAGTGTGTCCGTGGAGAGGGGAAGACTTTAAGGGAGATTCATGGCAATATGGTTTTACTGTAATAAATTTTTTAATTAAAATAGTCTCTGTATTCTTTATCTCACTTCATGTGTATGTATATATCCATTTTTACTGAATTTTTTGGCTTATTTAGATGGTTATACATGCACACATGCACATACATGAAGTAGTAAGAAGTGGGGTTTTTGGTATATTTGACAGATGATGGCCCAAGCATCCTTGGGGAAAATCTTTTTAGGGATCTTGGTGCCACTGACAGAGTAAGGGGGGTTGACAACACCATAGAAGCAGAAGGAGGAGCTAATCCACAAACACTTTATATGTGGGAAGCAATGGGATATTAACTCATTTCCTGAAGAGACACAGGGATGAAGTTAATCCTAACCACAACAATTGAATTCTGGTTAAACCAATCAAATGTAAAAATAATGCTCGCCTAAGTACCAACCAGTGCCTCTTTGCATCCCTAAGATTTCCCTTAGCCTCCTATGCAAAACTTGTACGCAAAGCCTGTACCTAAGAAAGACCTTCCTTTTCATGACCCTGGCTGTTGTTCACTCAGGAAGCAAAGATGACATGATGGAGTCTACTCATACTCCACGCAGCTAACAGCACCTCAAGGACTGCTAAGTACAGCAAACCCAGAGAGATGTTAGCCCAGAGAATAGTCTTTATTGTTCAACACTACAGAGAGATCCCAAAACATTTGGGCTTACATAAAAGAAGTTCTAGTCACCAAACAGCCTTCTGTTATAGCAAAACATCACAGCCACCTTTCCCTAGGCAGGTGCTACCACTGACTCATGTGTGACCAGGAAGCACCATAGTGAAGTGGGGTCCGGTAATGCTGGTGCCGCGAGTTCCCTCTCAGTTCTATTCCAGCTATCTTTCTTGAGTTCTGTGGTTTGGATCTTTATGTCTTCTTTTTTTTAATGCACTAGATTTTTTCCATGATCATTCACAAAGTTAATTTCTAAGAAAAGCTAAATCTCCCAGGACTTTCTGCCTTAAAGATCAAGATGGAGCTTCCCATCCTTGGCAGCAACACTCTCTCCTCCTCCTCCTCCACTTTGACAACTAGGAAATCCAACATGATGGCTACAGTGTGGATCTGGAGTGGGTCCCAGAACCCAGGTGTTAATGGCTTGTCCCCAGCTTAGGACAGAGCTTTCAAGAGGTGGGACCTAGTAAGAGGTTGGGCTGTGACTTCAAAGGGGATTGTGAGACACCAGCTTCATCTCTGCTATCATTCTCACTGGTGGCCCAAAGCAGCAGGGCCAACTGACCATGGACTAAGACCTCCAACACTGTGAGCCAAACAAGTCTTCTCTCTCTGTAAACTGATTGCCTTGGATATTTGCTACAGAGATGGAAAGCTGACTCACACAATGGAGATAACTGACATTTACTGAGTGTTTATAAGAGATATCAAGTCATCTGGGTCTACTTAAGGCTAAAAAATAAATAGCTAACAAAATACATTTTAGTCAATTGCCAGCATTCAAAATTCTGGAAATTTGATATGGATACAAATTTTTTCTTCTTCCTTTAAACACTTCAAGAGACCTGGCAGTACCAATTCCCAAATGCCTGCCTGGTGGCATTCTACTGGAGTCAAGTCAGAGTCCCTCATCTGAAAATCCAGAGCCTCTGGCAATTGTCTCAAGGGCCTGTCAGCAAGCTCTGCTCCTATGAACACTGAGAAATGGCCATCCTACCCTAACCACAGATTTTTCTCTTCCCTGCACCTATTAAGATCCTTACAGAAGTTTCCAGAGTATCATGCGTTCCAAGGCACAAAGGCAAGATGCAGTAGCTCTGACAGAGGAGAGCTGCTCACAGCTGGTGGATAGGAAGCATAGAAAAAGAGAGGATCTGAGAAGGAGATGCACCTTTCCAGGCCATGCCCCCAGGGCCTGCCTCTTTTGAACAGATCCCCATCATCCAACAGCAAATTAGCTATGCCCCCACAATCCAATCACCTTTGAAAGATTCCCCTATAAGAACATGAGGAACTGGCAGGGCATTCTTGACCCAACCATAGAGTCCCCATAGCTCAGGCAAACAGCCCCAACAAATAGAGTCTTATCCACGCATGCCCCGTCTCACCACCGGGCAAGAGGATTCAGGAACATCTGACCCTGGTTTGTGTGCCCTGAGCACCACTCAGTTCACTGAACTCAACACTGCAACCCGAAGTTTAGGAGCTGGGGTTGGAGAATGAGGAGCAAGAACTGTGGCCATGCAGGGGACAGTGGCCCAGTGACGCCTACTGGGCCAAGGGAGTGTCTGCTCATCACAGAGCGTGGAATGGAGGCCATTTATCCTTCTACAGCCCTCCAAAATGGGCAGCTGCAGGGACAACACCGGAAGTGCTGCAGGTCCAGCCTGTGCACTGTTTCACACAGGTGCTTTGGTCTCCCTATCAAGCTGAGAGAATAGGGCCTACAGGACTGGACCTTAAGACTAAAAGATCTAGTTTGCTGCTTCTAAAAGATTTCTCAAGGGCTGCTGTGAGTAGATGCTGTCTCAAGGTTGGGCCTAAAATGTGAAGAAACAGAGAAAGGGAGGAGAGAAGGAAGGAAGGAGAAAGGAGGAGGGAGAAAGAGAAGGGGAAGAAAGAAAGAAGGAAAAGTTTAGCATAGTTATGGGAGGCCAGGCCACTTCAGTCCAGGGCTGGTAATTAGGAGTCCACAGACATTTGGGTAACAGAATTCAAGGAAAATAATGACACTCTCATTTTCACTAATATGTAGCTGAAAATTAGTATGCCCTTCCTTGTGAATGCAAACAGCACTCCACAGCAGCAGGAGCAACACCCGCCTGCTGATGAGAAATCACAGATCCCTTTACAATGCACTGCCTCTGTTCCCAAAATCTCAGAATAGCATTTGTACCCATCACCACTTTACAAATAGAGGAGCTACTAGAACTGTTGAAGTATCATATTGTAAAATCATGAAAAAGAACACATTTTTCTAAAAGCACATCTGATGCCTATATACCAGTGTAAGTGAAAGGAAGAAGTCCTGTCCTCATCACACACTGGGTCACACACAGGACCCCTAGTTGACACTCACTCTGGAAGACTAAGAATAGACTCCTGCGGAGATTGCTTCCCAAGCATCCATGAAATTTTCAACCTGTTCACATTTCATACACTGACTCAAAGGCTTGGTAATATATACACAAGCAGGCCATGGTGCTGGAGCTCCGTACTGCTAGCCTGCCAAGCTGGGCATGCAGTCCCGTTTTAAATGGAGAAGACAGAACTGAAAGAAGCTCCTATGCCTGAGGCCCCTTGATCAACCTGAGAGCATCTCCTACACTAACACCCCACACGCCAAGCTGGGTGGTGCCGCTCACCCCCTAGCATGCCAGTGCCTGTGAGCAGCCCCCCCCCCCAAACACACACCAACTTCTTGGGCTCCCATCACATCAGGGTAAACTCCGTGGATGTGACTCCCACATGACAGAGATCACTGTAACAAGTGTGCACTTGCTGACTGGCCTGGAGGTCCCTTGGCTTCTCACAAGCTTGGTGCTGTCCCATGTTCTAAGCACTGTTGTTGAGGACACCATGAGCTACCTGGCAAAGGCACATAACAATGTTAATGATGCCAGTGAGGAGGGACGTGCCAGCCTCCACCGCTTTCTGCAGGAGGCCTGTAAGCATCATATGAACTCTCCCAGACCTGAACCACCCTTACAGCCTGCTCCTGCTGGGCCCTGCTACACCCAATGGCCAGGAAAGACCAGCCTGGTGGCCCAGTGACGGTGGACTTCTCAATCCACCATGAGAGCAAGAAGGACATCCTCCCTTTTCACAGATTCAGGCCTCAGTGGGTGCTTGGGTGCCTCCCTGAGCCTTGGTTCTGTGCAGGATGGAATGAACACAGGCCCAGGAGGCGGGGACAGCTAGGGCTTGACAGAGCAGAAGCAGGTTTCCCTCAGTCACTGCTCTCTCTCCACTTCCTGGTGAGAGTCACCAGCCTGCTCAGTGTGCTGGTCAGAGATACAGGCTCTGTGCCAGGGTGGCACAGACTTGTAATCACAGCTACTAAGAAGCTGAGGTACACAGATCTTAAGTTCAAAGTCAGCAGAGCAACTTAGTAAGACCTTATCTCAAAATAAAAATTAAAAAAAAAAAAAAAAGAGGATGTAGCTCTGTGGAAAAGTACTTGCCCGGCCTTTGTGAGGGCCTGGGCTCAATCCTCCATACCCACCTACCCCACAGAAAAGGCTCTGGACCCTGCCCCAGAACTCCAGGGTCCAGCTCCAGAAGCTGGACCTCAACAAGCAGCCCAATAACACACTCAGGTCTCCCAAGTCCTGAGGTGGATCAGAGTCCTCACGGACATCTGAACACCTGCACTGACCCCAGTCTTTCACATACTTGATTAAAATCTCCAGAAACCAAAGCCCTGATGACTCATAGATCCCATCTCGGCTCAGCCCAGTACCTCCCAAAGTCTGTTACCCAGACCAGAGGTGGTGGCAACACCAGAGAGCTCATTAAGCATGCAAATTCTCAGGCCCCTCCTAGACCCGCTGAGCCAGAACTGGGAGTGGAACCCCTCCCTAGGAGAACCCCTGCTGGTGAGCCTCCCACCACCTGGGGTTCTGTCCACATCACAGCCTAGGGCAAGGAGCTTGGGGTGAGGGGGAGTTGGCCCCAGGACTCTCCCTGGCCACCAAGAGAAATGAAGACAGCTCCTTGCTCACTCCTTCTGAGCACGTTGTCTGATGCCTCCAGCTTTCTTAGGAGCAGAATGTGGCTACTTGGGGCTCCTGTCTGCAGGGAAGGGTGCCACCAGCCAGAATGCAAACCTCACCCTTTTAACTAAGTTCAAGCAGCCGTAATGTGATCTGCTTGCTCTGTAGCCACCCAGAGGTGTGCCTGCAGCCTGAGTCCCGGAATGACATGTTCACAGACAGTCGCCAACTTGTGAAGGTTCAGCTTAGTCTCTGAACTCTTCCATGGTGCAAAAGCCACATGCACTCAAGAGAAACCATGGTACTTTGCCAGGCTTTCAATACATGGCCCAGTGTTCTTTCAGGACATCAGGCAGGGGAGCCAGCTGCCATACCCCTCACCCCTGACCAGGAGAGGAATCACAGATGTTCCACAGTAGAGCTAAGGAGCTAGGCAGTCAGTGTCTTTTCAACTTAAGATATTTTCCCTTTATCTGTCTCTATGGGGGCAGAACTATACATAGAGGAGCATCTTTCAACTGAAGCACAAGACAAACACTGCCTGCTCCCATTTGCATGTGGGCTCCTTCCTTGAGTGATGGCTCTGAATGAAAGCAAGGCCCCCTGGAAGGCGCCCTTGCGGCTGGCTGGCCATATAGGTAGTTGTCTTTCCCTTCCAGTCTGAACCTTCATGGTTACCGGCAGCACCAGAAGGCTGCCACCACTCTGCCCTCCTTCAGCCTCTGAGCTCGGTTCAGATCCCCACTCCGGGGTCCAGGACAGTCAAGGCCCCTCCTTTCCCAGCCCTGGGGACCCTCACTCCCAGACACAGATGTTGCTGTGCTCGATGACTGTTTTCTTTCCCCAGTGAAAATTCCAGTCTGCTGAAGACAGGGTCAGTATTTGTTGTTTCATTTTCATCTCCTCAAATGCCTACACAGAGGGACATTTTTCTCATGAACATGTCCTTGTTAGAAAACAAATGTGGAACGTTGGTTACAAAAAGCAAAAACCTCACATTGGCATCATTACTGATGAATGGTTTTGGATTTACAGCACCCTTAGAATGCTTCCAGACTGGCTGGGCATTGGTCCAGTAGCCTGCAGTGTTAGGCCCTTTGCAAAAATAGGAAGCAGTGGCCCCCGAATCCATGCCTCACAATCATCCAGTCTGTGGAGAAATTCTTACGAGCCTATTGAGCCTGATCTGCTTTAGGAACAGAAAGAGCTTCAGCTTTGAGGTCAGCATGTGTACATTCACACTATTCTTCATTATTATATTACCATTATTATATTAATTCTTATTAATTATTATATTAATATTAATAATAATATTGTGTTGTATTAGTAAGCTTATCTGAGAAATAGAATCAATCAGAAATATGTGTGAAATTCTATGCAGGGGATTATTAGGTGGCTCACAGGATCAGTAGCAAGAGACCACAGTGGCTGTCTATGTGCTAAAAAGACAGAAGATCCAGTCTCTGCTCAGTCCAAAGACAGAAGCTATAAATGAAGAGGGATCAGGGATGCAGTGCTGGTCCCAAGTCAAAGGCCCAGTAGCTCCCTGGAGAACTGTTGGTGCCAAGGAAACTGGAGCCCAATGTGCAAAGGTGGTGACAGCAAACGGTGTCAAAAAGACTGGAGCTCTTCAAAAACAGCACTTCCTTCTTCATCCAGGCTGCAAGCCTACTGGCCAGTGCCAGCCACATCTGGGGTGGGTCTTCACCCTGTTGGTATGCATTCCAGTTCACTGGCCTACGTGTCAAAAATCCCTCCACAGAAACACCCAGAAGTGTGCTTCATTCATCTTCCTGGAAGTTCTTATCCCAGCTAAACTGACACATCATGATTAACTGCCACAAACATTTTGATTAATTATGTTATACAGGATTATGTCAATGTAACTATTCATCTAGGGGTACCTCAAGCACTCCCCTCCTCTGGCCCATGCTAGATGAATCTGGTTTGGCACACCTAATTCCTCTTTTGTATCCTCCCAGGAGGACATTGTTCTTGTCTTTGAGAGGTACATGAGCTTGAAGTTCGAGGAGAACAGGAAAGAAGAGAGAGAGAAAGGGAGGAGACAAAGGGCCTTGACCTCAGTCATGACCAGAGGGACACAGGGCAAAGGAAGTGAGGAGGAGAGCACTATCAGGGTGTAAGGAAATCAGACTGCCAGAAATGAGAATAGCTGCTGGAGTTAGTGAGGGGCCCTGACTGATACTTTTCCAAAATCATACAGAATGGAATTTCCTTTTTCCTGATCTTCAGTGATCACACTGTGTTTCTTAAACACCAAGCTTCTCAAAGACACTCATGGCTTCCATAAGACGGCAGTGATGACTGGGTGGCCTCTAGACCATCAGATGAGCTGTCACACACAGTTATCCCCGAGGTAGCTACTATGGTCATGTAGAGGTAGAACATGTCAGGCCCAGGGAGGTTAGGAAATCACACAGGCCCCACTGCTAGTGACACTGATGCCGGGCTTCGAACCCCACTGATGCCAGAGACAACCATCTCAGATGCTCAGCTCTGGTCTTCAGGCAAAGCTTGGAATCCCAGTGAGCATGCTTCATGTGGGGCTTCAGCCAGATGTTCATCCCTCTTCCCAGAGTGACTCTGGCCCTGGCAACTGATCCTCAAGTTTTGATCCCCAAGTTGACATCTGAAGCTCAAATTCTCTGGTTCTGCCATGCACATTCCACAGAAGGGATGGGGTGAGAATATGTGATCCACAGGGGTGCAGCCTGTGGTGGAATGGAAACCAGACAGGGGTTCTCTGCCCTGAGGGATGCTGCCTGCCATGTAGAAGGCCTGCAATTAATTAGGACTGTAGGGAGTGCTGAATAAGCCTTTTGTGGATCAAAAGCACCAGGTTGGAAAGCCAGCCTCTAACCGGCAAACCCAACAGAACTGGCCGCAGAGTTTCTCATGGGAAAACCCTTACTACGTGGAGGACTGAAGACGCACTTTGTTCAGCTCTTACTCGGTGGGCGCACCAGAAACTCACATTACAGAGTGGCAGCAACACGGCCTCGCTCCGCTAGACCATCCAGGGGAAGAAATGCCAGAAATAACACGGCACCTTGGAGCCAGCATATAGGGTGGCCAAGCTGCTCTTTTGCAGGCTTCCTGTACCAGAAAGAGATATGCACATACCACCCAGCAGGACCAGAGAAGCCCAGACAGTGGGCCACAATCCACACTGCACCCTCCCCCAGTGGCACCAAGCCCCCTTGGCTGGCCCATTTTAGTCCTGCAGAAGGCAGCTGGAGACACAAAGGCTCACTCTGACATCACCACCAGGCTACACCTTGGAATTGTCCAGTGCTTTGCTTGCTCCCCAGTCCCAGTAAGGCCTCCCCAGGGGTAGTAGGTTGGCCAATGTCCCCCACCCAAAGCAGAGTCCCCCAAGAGCCTCTACACTTGACCTGATATGGAACAAGGATTGCTGTGGGTCTTGTGAAGCTAAAGCCCTGTAGTAGAAATCTGCCCACGTGAAGGGAGCTCAAGCAAAGCCAGCGATCAGTCACTGTGGGAGATGGGAAAGGAGAAGACAGAGGCCATGCAAGAGGGAGGCTGAGACAGAACTGGTGTGGCCAAGAGGCACAGAGTGCCGAGGACCATGGGAGGATTCAGGGGCCAGACAAGGGAGCCGAACGGGCTCTCTGCAGCCTGTACGCACTATGTGGTGACTGCTATCTCTGAGCTTCAGTCCAGAGTGTGCTGTGGCTACTCAGCTCCAGGACAGAGCAAAAAAGGCACCAGTGCCAGCCAGCAGAGGTGACTCAGGATGAGCTGCACCTGAGTGAGCACCAACTCCCTGTGCACCCCTAGACCAATGGCCCTGAGCCTAGCTGGCCACTGGTATTGCTTTGTCAAGAGCTGGTTGGACCCCCATAGGTGCTGATGCCAGGACTCAGGGAGTGCTGTTTATTAGCCCTCCTGCTGCAGCTGGGGTCAAGGCCTCTAGAGGTGACACCTTGCTGTGTCCCCAGGCCCAGGCCCACGTGCCACTCTACAGCAGAGCCCAGGGCTAAGGGATGAGGGCAACCACACCACAGTCACCTCTGCATCCACTCACCCAGCTGTGCATCACATTTGGACAGCATTGTTGGATCTGTGTGCCTTGATGAGCCATCGGTCCAGCACCTCCTATCCTACCCTTGGAGAAAATGTCAACTGCCAGGGTAGACACCACAGTGGCCTGTGATGAGAGTCCCATGCTGCTCTATGTCCTTGGACCTGATATGGACTCACGCCCAGACTCAGTTTCTCCATCTATACAATGGCTCAACAGTGCCTGAGTTGCTAACAAGTTAGTGCCAGAGTGCATCGCAGACATTCAATAAATAGAAGCTATTATCACTGCTTCTGTGAACCTTACACTAGGGTGAACATTGCCCCCTGTCTTAGTTACTCTTCTCTCGTTGCTGGGACAAACACCTGACACTCAAAATGAGGGAAGAAAATGTTTATTTAGCTCCCAGTTATTGGAGGTTTCAGTCCATAATCAGCTGACTCCAAAGCAGACTGGCACATGGCAGAAGGCAACCTGCCATGGTAGTGGCTAAGAGCAACAGTGCCGGGAGAGAGCTAGCAGCAGCAGCTCAAGTCCCTAACTTCTCTTCCTACCTTACATTGAAATGCAAATCACTTGCCCCAGGGGAGGGGCAGCACCCATTTCCACAATAATCAGTTATAAATTCCAGAAGCCGCCCCATGACTGCATATGGCTTTGGGGGGACACCTATACACAAACCATAACACCCCTAATATGGTTCATGTGCAGGTCTCCCAACACCTTAGAATATGATTGTAGATGGAGATTGGGGCTTTAAAGAGGTGATTTAGGTAAAGTGAAGTCTTTGGGTTAATTTCTAATCTGATTTGATTGAGGTCTTTGTAAGAAGAGGAAAATAGGACACAGACAGATAAAGAGGGATGTCCTTGGAGAAGTCACAAGGAATGGCAATTTGTAGGCCAGAAGAGAGGCCCAGAACCCAGGGTAGCTCAGGAGCACAGTGTTCCCCTGGCTTGTGTGGGGGCCTGGTTCCATCCTTAGCACTGCATGACAAGCAGACACAGGAGCAGAGGTCTTGAGAAATCAACCCACCATGCCCTGATCCTAGACCACTGGCATGCAGGACCCTGAGATAATGGATGTGTGCTTCTTAAGCCCCCAGCAACCAAGCCCAACTCACGTACTCCCAATAGGTACAGGATGCGGGGGTAGCTCAGGGGGAGCGCTTGCCTAGTGTCACGGTTCCTACCTGGATGTCCTCCGGGAGACCCCTGGAGGGGCTTCTGAAAACTGAATGGATTATGGTGATTCACCACTTATTGCTTATTGCCAGCCACAGAAGTAAAAGAGGGGTATGCCTCCATCT